>PVHX01011075.1:0-66224 GCA_004024805.1 Geosciurus inauris | reverse complement strand
GAAGAATGTAATCTGCTTATAATTTTGTGCAAAGTTAGAAAAATTATGATTGTAACAATTTTTTTTCTATTTGCCTCAACAAATGTTTTCAGTGAATAGTGTGTACAGCTTCTGAAAATTTGTTTTTTTCTGTTATGTTTGATAACATGTATTAAAATGCAACTTTTGAGAAAAAAAAAGTATAAAAAAAAAACAAATTGTCTTTTATACTGAGACCCCACAAGTAATTTACTTTTCTTTCTCCCCCCCGCCCCCGTCTCCTCTCTCTCCTCTCTCTGTCTCTGTCTCTCCCCCTTTTTCTGTGAGGGTGAATTTTTTTTTATGATTGAATTACTTTCACATTTTCCTGGGTGACTTTTCACTTCATTCTGAGACAATCTCAATCAGTCACGGAGATGAAACATTTCTGACAGATAAAGTCATAGTTAGAAATTGGTTCAGAGTTGATAGACAAGATTTAAATGAAATAAAAATGCACTTTACATTGTGTTTCATGCCTGTAGGAAAACTAATCCTAATATAAAACTCATAACAGAAAGCACATTATGTCATCATTATTAGCACTTAACTAAAAAGTCAAATAAGTGACTTAATTGTGTGTCCTATTAGCACAATATTTTTCACTTCATGCATACTGTTAATAAATTTAAGTAATCATGTTTTCTGTAGTTTCCTTAGAAAATTGAAAAATAAAATTTGGCATTTATTGTACACAATTTATGTACTTGCCCTTGGAATTTCTTTTCTCCTTTTTCTTTTGTAACAATACTCCAAATTACTTAAAAGTTCACAAAAGCACTTCATGGCTTTAACTCAAGCCATTCTGCAACTACCAAGATATCTACTACTATGAAATGATGTAATAGTTACATGTGCCCATTGGTCAGCACCTAGTCCATGATAGAAGTGCATTCAGGACACACCTCTTTTTTTTTTTTTTTTGGTACTGGAAATTGAACTCAGGGGCACTTGACCACTGAGCCACATCCCCAGCCCAATTTTGTGTTTTATGTAGAGACAGGGTCTCACTGAGTTGCTTAGCACCTCGCCCTTGCTGAGGCTGGCTTTGAACTCGGAATTCTCCTGTCTCAGCCTCCCTAAGTGCTGGGATTACAGACTTGTGCCACCGCGCCTGGCTCAGGACACACCTCTTGGGAGAACTGATTTGTGCTTGTTCCCTCCTGCAGATAGGATCTAGATTCATTCAATCATTTGAGGAGGAATGTTCAGTGCATGCTTTTCAAACTATGTTTTTCAGAGGCCTGGGATTCTGTTCCCCTATCAGAGCATCTGAGAGAGAAGCAGTTGGTAGCCATCTTCCTTGGAAACATTAATCTGGGGTCCTGGAGAGAATTTTATTCAGAAGAGGAAAAGGGGTTCTGTTACTAAATAAATGCTCAGAAAGCACTGACAAGCTTGTGAAGCACTTTTTTTTTTTTTTAGTGGCTGTTCTACTTTCTTCCGTTTTCTGAGATTTCCCTAGGAAGGTCCTCCTGCTATGAGACCAGCATAGTGAGCTGCCCTTTGTTTTTTGTTTTTGCAGGATGACTTACTATCTTTGAAGGTTGTGAGTGTGCTGCACCACCTCAGTATCAAAAGAGCCATTCAGGTCCTGAGGATCAATAACTTTGAACCAAACTGCCTACGGAGGCGGCCCTCTGACGAGGTAGCACACCAGGGAAGGCTCAAGCATGCGCTTTACATGCATGTGCCTGAAGAGCTGGTCTCCAGCGAGCCTTGAATCCAGCCTTACTTCTTGGGCTTTCTTTTCCTGTAACCCTACCTCCCATACCTGCATGATGGTCCACTGTGTAACTAAAGCCAAGAGTTAGTGTTCATTTATGCTTCCCCCTTTTCATAGGTGTGTATATTTAGTCCACAGATTTAAATATCACTATGGAGACTTCCTTTCCCTTTTCTTATTAGTTTGTAAGAAAATTTGAAACTTTGTCATATAAACTCTTTAAAAGAGTGTTCAAATTAACAAATACCTGGGGCTGGGGTTATAGCTCAGCGGTTGAGCACTTGCCTCGCGTACGTGAGGCACTGGGTTCGATCCTCAGCACCACATAAAATAAATAAAGATATATAAAAATAATAGCACATCATTTTAAAAAAATAACAAATGCCTTTTACCCTTTCTTTTACAACTTTAGTTTAGTGGGGTGTTAAGCAATGGTGCTCAATGGGGCAGACTTTATGGATTTTTGTGCATTTAATATTGAGAATCATGTTGTCCTAACAGCTAAAGCTCTTGGTAATTTTTTTTGTCATACAGAATAGCATCACCCCATCTGAGGTTCAGCAGTGGACCAATCATCGAGTGATGGAATGGCTGCGCTCTGTGGACCTTGCAGAATATGCCCCCAATCTCAGAGGCAGTGGTGTCCATGGTGGGCTCATGGTAAAGCTCTATTACTATTCAATTGACTTCTTTTTTTTTTTTTTTAATATTTTTTTAGTTGTAGATGGACACAATGTCTTTATTTCATTGCTTTGTATGTGGTGCTGAGGATCGAACCCAGGGCCTCACGCATGCGAGGCAAGCGCTGTACCACTGAGCTACAAACCCAATTGTAGCCCCTCAATTAACTTCTGATTTCATTTCCTTTTAGTCTAAGGAGTATGGTATTACAGGTCGAGCATCCCCAATCTGAAATCTGAATTGCTCCAAAATCTGGAAACTTTTTTAGTTTCCATACCACAGATGGAAAATTTACACGTGACCTCATGGTATGGATTGCAAAGTGCAGGTGTGCTAAAAATATTATATAAAATTACCATGAGTTTATGTGTATAAAGTGTCTATGAAATGTTAATTATGTGTTTAGACTTGTGTCCCATCCCTGAGATACCTTATTAAATATATGCAGATTTTCTAAAATCTTTAATAAAAGTTCGAAACACTTCTGGTCCTAAGCATTATGGATAAGGAATAGTCAACCTTTATCAGTTTACTTGTCCTAATCGTAAAGTCTTCTTTCCCAACCCTCCTGTACTATTTCTAGTGAATTTTACTCTGAATGTTTTTATTTATATTAGAAAACTCTAGATCAGATTTAAATCCATTCTTCTTTTACTATTCTCTTTCATGTTGAATACCATTTAGCCACCATCTTTCATATGATCAGGATTTAAAATCCTTGTAAAGATAAATATGTGTGAACTATGGTACTTTTTAACAATCTTAATTTTTTTTACAGGTTCTAGAACCTCGTTTCAATGTAGAAACAATGGCTCAGTTATTAAATATTCCACCAAATAAGACCCTGTTGCGAAGACATTTGGCCACGCATTTTAACCTCCTGATTGGTGCTGAGGCCCAACATCAGAAGCGAGATGCCATGGAGTTACCAGATTACGTACTTTTAACAGCTACTGCCAAAGTGAAGGTTAGCTCAAGCTCACCTGAAGCAAAGACTCAGTTCGACTATTAGTAATTTTCTGGGGTTTACTAACTTCTGTGGATGGGATGATGAGATATATATCTTAAAGGTATTGTGTGTGTCTATATTTATATCTTTTTTTCTTTTTTCTTGGTACTGGAGATTGAACTCAGGGGCACTTGACCACTGAGCCATATCCCCAGCCCTGTTTTCTGTTTTATGTAGAGACAGGGTCTCACTGAGTTGCTTAGCACCTCGCCCTTGCTGAGGCTGGCTTTGAACTCGGAATTCTCCTGTCTTAGCCTCCCTAAGTGCTGGGATTACAGACTTGCACCACTGCGCCCAGCTTATATTTATATCTTTAAGAGTAATTTATATAATGCATTTTTGAAGGTTTCTGCCCAAATCATTTATTTTTTAGCATTAACAATGATAAAGAGCATTATGTTGGTTGGCTTCTATAATCAGTATATTGCCAGAGTAGGAATTCTTTTACCGGTCACTGTCCTGATATGGAAGCAGAATAGACATACAAAATAATCAAAGTTTTATTCAAAAAGATATTATAGTAAGGACCATTTGTTTGTTTGGTGCTCTTAGATTGAAAAATCTTTGCAAAATTGGCTTTATCTTTGAGAAATCTCATCGTTCCACTAATCCTGCCTAAACAACATAAAGGCTCTTGGCATATTTTGCTTTACACAGCAACTGTTCTGTTCATGGGGTAAATAAGATTAATCTTATGCTTCATAACAAGGATCATTTATGATATTGATGTATTACTCATATGCCTAGGATGTATTTGTTATGCAAATTTAATCATCCAGTTGCTTTTCTTTGTGTGAAGGTGTAAACAATTAAATTGTATGTTATCCGTCTTTTTTTAATGAACTTTATTAAATTCCTGGGTGATTATGTTTGCTTTTAAAGCCAAAGAAACTTACCTTCAGCAATTTTGGGAATCTGAGAAAGAAGAAACAAGAAGATGGAGAAGAATATGTTTGTCCAATGGAATTGGGACAGGTATCAGGAAGTGCCACTAAGAAGGGGTTTAAACCTGGTTTGGATATGCGCCTATATGATGAAGATGATTTAGATCGGTTAGAGCAGGTAGGTGCATCCAGCATTCAGGTGCTAAATGAAAACTACATTGTATCTACTAATCAAGGGTGTTACTTTAAAAATAAAAAATATAATAAAATAACAATGAATACTTACAGATTGCTTTCTACTTTCCTGATTCTATCCAAAACACTAAAAATATTAATGATCTTGGTAATCCTAAGACAGAATATTGTAGTCCCCATTTTAGACATAAGAAAACTAAAGTACAGACAGCTTAGTAACCAGCTCAAGATCTCTAGCCTACCAGGCTAGCTCCAAAGCTTGTGCAATTTGCCTGTGTTGTATGTTTCTGTGTGAAGGAAATCTGTGCACTAAAAGAAGCTGGGATTAAACAGGTCCTACGACCTAGACTTTTCAGATTCAAGCTATGTGACTGCATGTTTGCCCTCTAATCAATAATCCTTTGGTGCCATTATCAGAGCCATCAGACTAGATATCCTAGTCCAGTGTTCCTTCTAATTTTTCACTTCTAATTGCAATAATGAGAAGAGATTAGCATAAAAAATGTTCTGTTGCTTCTACCTATTCCATACTATATGTGTTATTTCTGCATCTTTTCTTTTTCTACTTTTATTCATTTTTCTGCTGTTTCCTTGAAATTATGAAAATGAGTATGTCATGTCGTGGTTTGTCCACAGATGGAAGATTCAGAAGGGACGGTGAGACAAATAGGGGCATTCTCCGAAGGCATCAACAATCTCACAGTAAGTTTGAAAAATGAATTGAAACTTAAAATAACCCCAAAGGACTGCATGTATATTAGAGAACGTGTAGTTTTGAACTCAAAACTCAGAGTGTGAATCTTTGTCTTCTTATTTTTCAGCACATGTTGAAGGAAGATGACATGTTTAAAGATTTTGCTGCCCGCTCTCCCAGTGCCAGCATTACAGATGAAGACTCAAACGTTTGACCTGGATGAGCAGTAGGAGCCCTTTGTCTTTTTTCCACTTTATTTTTCAAATATTCACAGTGTATACTATAAGCAACAGATTGTATACTGTTTATCATTCCAACTTCTGCTCATTAGAAGTGGAAATGGACAACAGGGGTAATGTGCCTATTCAGAATTTGCCACAAAAAAATGAGACACTGGTGAATGAGAGTATAATTGTTGTTTCTCTATTTAATGTAAAAATCTGTGATGTATTATATTTAAAGTGTTGCACTTAAGATGAATATTTTATGTTTCATTCACATCCAACATTGGAGGATTTGGGGAGCAATAACTAGGGTGTGAATGACTTTGACACATCATTGCTCACTGCAGCCATCTAAGCAGGACACTCTGTTCTCAGAGGCAGTGTGTGGAATTTTGTGTGCCCACTGAATGCCAGCCACACCTCCACTTGCCTCTTAATCTTATTTTTATATATTTTTCTAAATATATGTATATGTACAGTACATAGAAAATAGAACTTTTATTTTGTGACATAAGGAAGATGATGGAAATATCACATTAAAAACAAAAAAATAAAATCAGATGAAAAGAAAACATAGTGATCTTAGTTTTCATGTCCCAGCTGGTCCTTAAGAGATTTTTCTTTCTCCTCAGCTGAACGTTTAACAAAGTCCATCGTTCAGGCTAAATTAATATACATGAAATAGCCTTTTATGACACCACAGAATTGTAGAGCAATCTATTTTGACCTTAATCTTGGATCCATTTACCTTACAAGGAAGAACTCAAGTGACATTAATATACCATTAACTTGAATATATTCATAAGCATTCACACACACCCCTCTCAAATTTGTAGAAATAATTTCTAAAGAAACCAAAAATAAAACAAAAAAACTTTACAGTGTTAAGTTTTGTCTTTTCTTCTTTGTTAAATACATCATTACATCATAGTACTAACAGTCTGCTTAGATAATGGTATATTTCTCAGGTTATCAATAAATGGAGCTTTATTTCATTTCAATCAGATTCAAAAGTTCTGAGGCTGGAAAACTAATTATATAATGGCTGTTTCATTACATAAAATGTGGTTCATGTTTTTCTGTAACAAAACAAATTTATTTTAAAAAGCTGCAGCAAAAACTGTACTGTTTGTGTTTTTTATGGGGTACTAGAAAAAAGCCTTATTTTTTGTTTAGTGCTACATATGCTTATGATGGTCAACTGTGGAAAAGATGGCTGTTCACAGATTGGGGTTGAGGTGAACAATTCAGTTAATGCCAGTGAACTTGGTTATAAACTTTTTGAATATCAGCGGTGTTATCTTTTATGTTGTCAGGAAATTATCAAAGAACTTGTAACACTAGATCACTATTTATTCATAACTGAAGGGATTTGATGCTACAGTGATTTCCATTGAACTCTTATCATTCATTACTTGGTAACTATATTTGACTCTTCCTGTATTTGGATTTTATTTTAATGTGAATATATACCACCATTTGAAAAACTCAACTTGTTATTAGAACCTGGTTGAAAATACCAGGAGACTGTTAAAAATGCCACATTTTCTTTATTAAGGACAATATGACATAAGATTTGGTAAAATTAAAATTTTTTCAATGATATATTTTACTTACAAAATATTATACACTACTGGTATTACCATATGAGAGGAAATAAAGTCAATACTTAATTGCCTAATGCTTTTATTGTTATTGTTTAATTTTACCTGCTTCAAAATAATACAAAGGCTTGGTTTCTGTTATAGAAAATAATAACAAACTCTTTCTCATTGGTAAACATCCATAAATTTGTTTAAGTGGAGTCCCTAACATGTATCAGCAGAGAGAAATTTGAGTCTTTGTTTGAAAAAACATTTGTATGAAAGGAATATAAGCAACTGAGTAGGGGTTTTAGGACTCATGACAGAAGGGATATAGGAAAAATAAACAGAAATGACTCACCTACAGATTTGAAGCCAGTTGTAGAAAGAGGTATATGAATCTGACCCATACACCTTCGAAGAACTAACATACTCTTTTTAACTAAAATTTTGTAAGAGGCAACATCTAGGAAGAAATTACCAAAGATTACATGGCTTGGGGTTGTGGCTCAGTGGTAGAGTGCTCACCTAGCATGCATGAGGAACTGGGTTCGATCCTCAGCATCATGTAAAAATAAATAAAAAATTAAGGTACTGTGTCCATCTACAACTAAAAAATATATTTTAAAAAAGTATAGTGAACATAACACAGAGAAGAATAGATGTTTTGTGTGAAATTGAATACCTGTAACTTAATAAACCAGTAGGAATCTGTATGAATACAACACACCCAGTTGACAAACAGGAAGCCCTCACATATTTACTTAGCAGTGTGTCTATATGCTTAGCTATACCAAGGAAATGTAGGGTTAGGAAACTGACCATATTAACAGATGTGACTTCATTGCAGAACTTTTCCTCTGAAAAAGAAGCAATTCTGAACGACATTCACATGCTTGATATTTGGGAGCAGTATTGATTGGGTGCAAAGAAAATGGGGCAAAAAGCATCACAGCAGTTGGCTCTAAAGGACAGCACTGAGGTTCTCAGCATCTGTGAGGTGATCAGTGAAGCTATAGTTCATGCAGCTCAGAAGCTCCAGGAGTATCTTGGATTTGAGTATCCTCTGAGTAAACTCTGCCCAGCTACAAATACTCTGAATGAGATCTTCTTAATCCACTTCATCACTTTCTGCCAAGAAAAGGGAGTTGATGAGTGGCTCACCACCACCAAGATGACCAAGCACCAAACCTTACTATTTGGGGCAGACTGGGTTTGGACCTTTTGGGGATCTGATAAGCAAATAAAACTTCAGCTGGCGGTTCAGACTCTTCGGATGGCTTCTCTTCCTCCTTTGCAATCAAAACCTTGTGAATTCCCCAGTCCAGAGTCGAGGGTAGAGGAGTCTTCCTGGAAGAGAAGTAGATTTGATAAGCTGGAAGAATTTTGTAACTTGATAGGAGAGGATTGTCTGGGCCTGTTCATCATCTTTGGTGTGCCAGGAAAACCTAAAGACATCAAAGGAGTTGTCTTGGATAGTATTAAGACTGTGAGGAGCCATCTGCCAGGACGCAAGGCTGTGGAACAATTTGTCCTGGAAACTGAAGATTGTGTCTCCATCAAAGAGCTACTTGGAAACTGCCTGAATAAGAAAGATGGGCTGAGAGAGGTGGGCCAAGTTTTTATTAGCATCCTCTGAAGTGGATATGTGTGCTGTGACTGGCCTGTGTCATAAAAAGAAAAAAGATATTCTCATAAGTAAGCTCATTTATGTACATCATTCTTACATGGGTTTGATTTTCTTCCTTCCTTTATCCCATTGATTGAAAATGATTACCTGAGTCAAAGTTAATTTGACAATTATCAGTTTCATAATTATGGAACAACAACAAAAACCCTGGCTGTATTTCAGGAAAATTTATAATTAGGTTTAATCTTTATCCATGTATTCAGTAATAATTGGAGATGATAATAAAGTCATGCATAAATTTTGATTTGCAAAATAAAGTGTCTTTGTTTGAAATAATAATTCTAACACTCAAAAATGTAAAAATATATTTATACTGCTGTTGGTGGCCAGCAGGTAGGGTAGGGTGGTGGGAAAGACCACAGAGCAGGTTTCATTATATTTGTAACACCAGTTTCAATTCAGGACACCCAAGCAGAACTTTACACTGCTATTTTCCTCTAACCCTTGTCCTTATCTTGGTCCTTGCTAGCAGCTTTCTCTGCATAAAAGAACTTTGGTGGATTTACATTGGGATTCAATTGAGTGTATTAGCTTTACCCATGGTTTACAAAATCATGCATAAAACAATTCCTTGTTATAATAATATTAGAATTTGCAGTAAGGAATGTGCATACACATAAAATAGCCACTTTCGCTTAAAGCCTATGTGGGATCCAGCAGTACAAAGAGGAATCACCATTACTTATAGAATTCATATGGCAGGCCAGATGCTTTAAATATATTATTTCTAGTTATATGTAGCCTCCAGACTCTAAGAGGCATTTATTTCTATTTCACAAATCAAATTGATTTTGCAAAAAAGCTCCCAAGGCCATAACGCTTTGGGAGGCTCATAACAAAAAGGTAAGGTCTGTCCAGTTACAAAACCACAACTCTTTTCTAGAATTATATAAAGAAAATTCTTTGATTCTAAGCTATTGGAATTGCTGAGACCACAAAGATGCACCTGCCTTAGTCTGCTGCTGCTGCTGCTGCTGCTGCTGCTCCTGCTGGGGAAAGTCTTGTTTACAACATACAGTTCTTGGCAAAACATGGGCTAACTTTCAACTATCCAAATTCTGAAAATGTCTGCTGTTTCTGAGTCTTCCCATGGGTTTGGCCCTTTCAGTATTTTGGAATAGAGGGCACTTCTTGTGAGGTCGCATGAAGTCATATGAAGGTAATGTATCCAGCAGTGTATTTTGATTTTATTGGACTATTATCCAAAGAAGGAAATAGCATTTATTATTGTGATTTATGGGACTGAAACTTTTCACAGGGCACTCAAAATTTTCTGTTCTACTTTCTTTTTATGCTCATTTAAGCTCCTAAACTGATATCAGGATCACTCATAGCTCTGTGTCCTGCAATCTTCCCTTCCCTCATGGTTATCCAGGGGCAAGTACAAGTTCAGAAAAGGGGGAGGTCGGAAATTTATTACCCCACTCTCCCTGACCTGATACTCTGAGATACATATAGCTCCTGTCCAGCTGGCCTTCCTCTGGATTCCAGCTCCCTCCCGTTTTTCAGGCCAATGTCAGTTCCCCAGGTGCTTTATTAGTCCCTGTGCTTTGAACCTACTCTAAAGGTGTCTTTTTTCTTCAGTTAAATTTTTGGAGTGTGACATTTGATTTCTTCTGGAACTATAATCCTTCCTGATTTTCCCATTTAGAAGCTTAAGATGATATAGCTATCTTGTAGGACTGCTATTCATTATATAAAATTAAGACTAACCAAAATGTTTATAGTACAGTGAGCCATATCTACTCTTTGATTCTTTATCAAGCCCAGTACACGGGACTCACAGAAAACATAGGGGTGCATCATTAACTTTAGTCTAGGTTGAGCATGAAGAGCTGGCTCCTGTTTCCTGTCCACTGAGCCTGGTATTAAATTTGAATGAGCCTAGCAACATTAGGCAATGCCAGCCCAAAATCCCTTCTCTTAAGCTTTTTCATTCCAGGAAGTCCCTGGGGGAGAAGGAGGAAGGGTGCTTTCCTAATCCCTGTGATACCTCCTTGCTTCAGAAGAGCCTCTTCAAAATGTTAATTCACTATCATGGTCTCCTCTTTGAGGAAGCTGAAATAAGGAAGAGCACAGAGGCAGCTTTGTAGGGGTCCTACATTAGAAATTAGTGTGAAATAGTGTTTAATATCAGTAGCAAGAGCATTAATATGCACAAGTATTACCTGCCAATTAAAATTTTTAAAAAAAAGAACGAGTATTGGTGGAGAAATCGATTTCTTGTTTCTGTTAGCAAAGTCTCCAACAGCATAGCTCAGTTTCTGCAATTTGAACTTATATGTTGCCCTCTCCCCCCCAAAAAATTACTTTAAAATGTAAACAAGATAGGTTTTGCTCACATGTAATTGCTGAATGCCAATTACACAGAGGTCCTGTTCTTTGCCCTGCATAGAAGATACAGCAGACGGCATTTGCTGCTGATGGGATGGAGGGATATGCAACATGCTGCAGTTAGGATGTTGCACTTCCAAACTTCAAATAATAAGAATATACAGCCAAGACATGGCATCAACTAAGTGTCCATTGACAGATGAATAAAGAAAATGTGGTAAATATACACAATCTAATATTACTCAGCCATGAAAGAGGGATGAAATCCTGCCAGTTATGGTAAGGTAACATGATCGAACTTGGAGGACAATAAGTGAAATAAGCCAGGCACAAAAGACAAACATCTGTGATCTCACCCATAGGTAGAATCTAAAACATCCAATCTCATACAAGTACAGAGTAGAATAGTGGTTATGAGAGTCTGGGAAGGGTTGGAGAAGACAAGGCAGATGGGGAGAGATTGATCAGTGGGTACAAACTTACAGTTTGATAGGAATGAATTCTGGTGTTTTATTGTACAATATACTCTAATTGAAGATACTGCATATTTCAAAATAGTAGCATTTTGGATGTTCCTACCTCACAAAAATGATAAATGTTTGAAGTGAAAGCTAATTACCCTAATTTGTTCATTGCACAATGTATACATGTATCAAAACATCACATTATACCCAGTAAATGTGTATAATTATTGTCTGTTAAAAAAAAAACTAATCTGCTTTCAGATATAAAAAATATAAGTGCAAATACAGAAATAAATGCCTTGCACATTCTTTCTCAAGAAACCAAGCTATCAGGAAAAGAATTTTAGTCCTGTCATTAGTAAACTGGGCATGAATAGCCCAGGAGGCATCTCTTGAAGTTAAGCAATAATTATTCCTACTTTGTTTCTGGAAGGCTAGAGTACTCAGCCAGTTAATAGTTCCTTTGTGAATAGTGACCTCTGTCCTCAGGAAGGTTGTCAAGAATATCAAGAAGGTGGGGCTGGGATTATGGCGCAGTGGTAGCGTGCTTGCCTAGCACGCATAAGGCACTGGGTTCGATCCTCAGCACCACATAAAAATAAAATACAGATATTCTGTCACCTACAACTAAAAAATAAACATTTTTTAAAAAAAAAGAATATCAAGAAGGTGAAATGGCAGAGTAAAAAAATATCCAACTGGGAGCCAGGCGCGGTGGCTCAAGTCTGTAATCCCAGCACTTTGGGAGGATGAGACAGGAGAATCGAGTTCAAAGCCAGCCTCAGCAACGGCAAGGCACTAAGCAACTCAGTGAGACCCTGTCTCTAAATAAATCACAAAATAGGGTGGGGATGTGGCTCAGTGGTCGAGTACCCCTGAGTTCAATCCCCAGTACCAAAAAAAAAATATCCAACTGGGAACAGATGTGAGTTTGAGTCTCCATTTTCATAAGGGCACAGTCAAGTGCCTTAGCTCTTGGTCTGTTTCCTTACCTGTAAAATGGGGATGACTTCAACTAATTTAAAGAGACAAGACTTGTGAAATATGTTATATACTAAAATATAAGCTTACCAGAATTTCAGAGAACCTAGTACAAATTGTAAGCATTCATGTTATAAACAGCTGGAAGTTATAAATCAAAGACTTTACTTTTTGTATGTGAAAATAAAAACGGTATCACAAGACTGGGTTCCCAATTATATACTTCATGTTCGCATAAATATGTCAAAATATACTTTACTGTCATGTATATCTAAAAAGAACCAAAAAAGTGTTGCTTTTACTGATTTTAAAACCGCATCATTTAATTTTTTTAAATTTTCTTTTCAGTTATACATGACAGTAGGATCCATTTTGATATATTTATACAAGCTTGGAATATATCTTATTCTAATTAGGATCATAGTCTTGTGGATATACATGATGGTGAGATTCACTATGGTATATTCATATATGTACTCATTTAATTTTTTAAAGTTACATTCTTGGTATAAAAACTGCACAGAAAGTGAAGTCTTTAAAAGAGCAGTCTTTCCACCACCACCCTGCCTGCTACCTCAGGTTTGCTAATTATCCCTTCAGAGTTTCTATTGCATATTTAAAATATTTCACACAATAGGATCTTATTATCCATAAATGCCTTATAACCAGCATTTTTTTAAAAAACCATATACTGTGGACAGTTTTCTAGATTTATATCATTCTCATCACTTTTTAAGACTGGAGAGATCAGAGACATGAGGTCTTTTTGGAATCTTCAGTGGGAAACTGGTAGGGTGTCTGGAAGGAAAACTGTGGAACTGCGAGTTTCCCTAAGTCTACAGGACCCCAAAGTTTCCCTAATCTCAAATTAGCCCGTATTCTATCTCCAGCCATTCTTCAAGCTTATATATACCAGTTAACATTGTTGGGTTCAAGAAATGTTTGATTTTCAGACATTTTTATTACTGTAAGGATAAGATTGATGACTTTTGATTAATTAACATATCAGATGAAACATGAAGTCAGTTTCTTAATTTTAAAACAATGTTTAAAAACTTGTTTAATTTTATTCATTCTTTTCATTTCTGTACTCTTTTTTTCCTTCTCTGATTTTCTTTCCATTTTGTCATCCATTTTATTTGGGAAATGCTTTTGTTGAATGCAGAAAAGCAATGTGTTTAATTCTATTTCATGTTTTTAATCTTATTCCTACATCTTCTGTAGACTTTTTAATTTCTTTATATAGAATAATTTATATAATTTTTATATATTGAGTAGTTTTATATATTGAATAGTTTATCAGATCTACATTGTATTGTTTCTACTCATTCTTTCTTAAACAATATACATAGATTCTATTGGATAATTAAAAATTAATAAATAAATTTTTAAAAAATCTGGAGAGACCCATTTGTCTTAAGCTGTACTCTATAATTTGTGATCTAATCAATGCCATTTTCGTGGATATTTGGGTTACAAGGTGTTTTAGTCAACACTCATACACTTAAAACTTGGTTTGGTCAGGCCTTAACATTTTGCCATATTTGATTCATTCTTTTTTTTTTTGGTACTGAGGATTGAACTCAGGGGCACTCAATCACTGAGCCACATCCCCAGCCCTATTTTGTGTTTTATGTAGAGACAGGGTCTCACTGAGTTGCTTAGTGCCTTGCCATTGCTGAGGCTGGCTTTGAACTCGTGATTCTCTAGTCTCAGCCGCCCAAAGTGCTGGAATCACAGGTGTGCACCACCGCACCCGGCTTCACTTGGCCTGCATCCTGAGTCCAAAGGGGTTTGTCAGCAAAGCAATAGATGAGAGCCCTAGGTCTCCCCTCCCCACAACCTTACCACCTATCATTGCCCTGAAAGCAAGGCCCAAACCGAATTCTTCCGCATGTATAGGCACTGAATAGCAAGAAAGCACAAATTCACCGTAAGGCCTTGCTCCAAAAGCTACAGAACAGCTGTGTATCACTGTCAGCCACCAGTCACACATGGCTACTAAAGTTAAAAGTTAAATGAAAGACCTGGTTATTGAGTCACATCGCCACTTTTCAAATAGCCAGCGAGCACGGTACTAGTGGCTGCCTTACTAGGACAGATGAAACATTCCCATCATCTCAGAAAGTCCTGGTGGACAGAGCTGCTCTAGAAAGTCCCACACTGTGTGCCCTGTGGTGCATTTCAATAGCACTGTAAACAAAAGGAAATTTCCTTAGAAGCAGAGGCAAAGATAACTCTAGCGTCAGGATTTAGCCAACTTTCAGGATTTGACCAACAATTCCAGGATCAGATGACAAAATTTCCTCAAAAGCAGCTAGAAACAGGACTGGTAGGAGTCAGCCAAGGACAACAATCCCCTCTCAAATTTTATTGAGGTATAATTGAGAGGTAGAAATTGTACACTCAAGGCATGTGATGTGATGATTTATTTTTGTATACACTGAAGTATTCAACAATACCTCCATCACCTTACATAGTTGCTATTTGAATTATGGTGAGGACACCTAAGGTCTACTGTCTTAGCAAAATTATAGTCTACGATATTACTAAATGTGATCACCATACTGTACATTGCCTGTGTGGAACTTAGGGTATAAGGGGACAACTCTGAAAACTTTAGACAGCAGAGCAGGATAGAATCTCATTTTCAGTTTTTGTGGCAATGGAATTGTCCTTAGAGTAATCACAGGCCTTTGTGAGCACCACTTTATCAATGAAAAATCATTTGTAGCAAATATTATGCTAAATGACAACCTTCTGGTATTCATGGGAGAGAAACATACTGTGGTTGATTTGGTTTTTGTTTATGTGAACTTTTGATTAGTCATTCAAGTACTAACTCCCCCAGAGTGTAGGTTAAAAATAATCATCACCCTTGTATCACAACTAACCATATGGAAGTCTTTTTTAAAATTGCCCATGTACAGATTATGTCTTTCAGTCATTCAGTGTTTAAAGCCACCCTTTCTTCTAGGCATTGCAGGTGTGAACCTCATTATACCCTTGGTTGAATTCCCCAAAATCTCTGGCCATGCTCTTGCATGATGAAGCCAGTTGCTTCTTTATTACTTAGGTGAGAATTAAATGTCAATCATTTAAATAGTTGGAAACATTGAAAGCATATAACCTTTCTTTTATTTCCTGCTTTCAGGCTCAACATACTTCTGACCACATCTGATAGTGCCCTGTGCAACACCAAATCTAGTCAAGCTTTTGAAATCTTCTAGTTCCCTTGTAGAATATTTTCTGTAGTTTTCAAAACTATTGAAAAAAACTCCCACAACTATGTATCTACCATGTGAGTGCCTATCAAGGTCCAGGCCCTGAATCCTGCCACTTACAGCAGCAGCAAATCCATTCTAAATCTGCCATTCCTTCGTCTATGAAATAAAGATAATGATGTCTTCCTTGCCAAGTTTTTGGAAGGATTAGAGATTATATATGTAGGATGCTTCGTTCCATAATTGACAAACTTTTCAAATTAGGTTTTAAATTTGTCTGGTCTCAATAGGCTTTTCAATCAGCAGGTCACCCTATCACCTGATGGACGTTTTCTCTTCTTTGCCTCCCTCCACTCTAATGACCTTTAACCCTGGGGATCAATCAAAACTTTTTTTGTTACTGGGTATTAAACTCAGGGGCACTCAACCACTGAGCCACATCCCCAGCCCTGTTTTCTGTTTTCTGTAGAGTCAGGTCTCACTGAGTTGCTTAGTGCCTTGCCATTGCTGAGGCTGGCTTTGAACTTGTGATTCTCCAGTCTCATCCTCCCAAAGTGCTGGGATTATAGGCATGCGCCACCGCGCCCGGCTATCAATCACTTTTTTTTTTTTTTTTTTTTGGTACCGGGGATTGAACTCAGGGGCACTCTACCACTGAGCCACATCCCAGCCCTATTTTGTATTTTATGTAGAGACAGGGTCTCACTGAGTTGCTTAGCGCCTCGCCATTGCTGAGGCTGGCTTTGAACTCGCGATTCTCCTGTCTCAGCCTCCCTGAGTGCTGGGATTACAGGCTTGAGCCACCGCGCCCGGCTTATCAATCACTTTTTGAAAAATATTTTTTTAGTTGTAGATGGACACAATACCTTCATTTATTTATTTATTTATTTATTTATTTTTATGTGGTGCTGAGGATCGAACCCGGCATGTCACACATGCTAGGCAAGTGCTCTACCACTGAGCCACAACCCCAGCCCCAATCAATCACTTTTGAGGTGAAGAATAGCAACTCTTTTAAAATTTTTTAAAATTTTATTGTTATTGAGGGACCTTTATTTTATTTATTCATATGTGGTGCTGAGAATCAAACCCAATGCCTCACACATGCTAGGCAGATTCTCTACCACTGAGCTACAACCCCAGTCCCAAGAATAGCAACTCTTTAAGTTGCTATATTTCACTTCAAAAAATGGTATTGAAAACATTTGAGAGAAGTCAGAGAGACAGATTATTATGGACTAGACACTATGTTTGGACTTAGCAATGTGAATGAACCAAGACCTGTTATTTTCCCTTAAGAGCTCACAGTCTCTAGATAAGAAGATTTATAGGAGAGATGGAAAATATAGTGTAAGGTGACAGGATGGGGACCAGGGACGGGGGTACAGCTGAAGGAAGGGCACAGTCAACATCACCCAGGATGATCAGTGCTAGAAACAGTAACTGATCAGGGAAAGGATGAGTTGTCCAGGCAGTCTGGGAATGGAGAAGGAAATCTCAGCAGTATTGTGTGCTCTAATGAGAAGCAAGTGTCCTTTGGGGGTATTGGGTGAGTAGAACTGAAAGCAGATGTGGGAGAAGAGAAGGTCAGGCATTGTGCAAGTGACTACAGGTGGTGGATGTGCCATATATTGAAAAGGAGGCATACAGGGAGGACTAACATCAAGGACAGGCGGGGTGATGGGACTCCAGATGTTGGTGAAGTGAGAGCAGGCAGAGTGGGAGGAGGGTGTTGGAGTGAGCCAGTGAAATGGGATGGAGTTCTCAGAGAGGTGGAGAGAAATCTGGCTGTGAAGAGACTTGTGTAACTGAGCATATACCGTATTGGTCAAAGGGCCCTATTCTTTGATATCTTCTCACCTCTCTCTCTCGTTTTTCCTGGGCAATATTATCCACATGTGTTGAACTAGCCACAATCTCACCTCCAGTCTCATGTATCTGGCATCTTAAGGTCCTCCAACTCCAACTACCATATTTTTATCTCAGGGACAACCCTCATGCATGAAAGCTTTGAAAATCAGCCTTCCTGTGCTGACTTATTCTTTCTTCAGTATCCTTTGTATACTTCCTATAGACTACTCTCACCCACAACACTTTATGATCATATGTTTATGTGGCCTTAACTCTTTTTCTTAATGTTCTGGATTTTTTTTATACCTTTATTTTATTTACTTATTTTTATGTGGTGCTGAGGTTGAACCCAGTGCCTCACATATGCTAGGCAAGTGCTCTACCACGGAGCCATAACCCCAGCCCCTGTCCTTAACTCTTAAATAAGAAACCTCTTGAGCCCAAAGATCCAGACATCTTTTTGTATTGTTTTGTTTTGGTTTTTTGGTACCGGAGATAGAGCTCAGGGGTTCTAGACCACTGAGCCACATCCCCAGCCCTATTTTGTGTTTTATGTAGAGACAGGGTCTCACTGAGTTGATTAGCGCCTTGCCGTTGCTGAGGCTGGCTTTGAACTCAGGATTCTCTTGTCTCAGCCTCCCAAAGTGCTGGGATTACAGGCGTGCGCCATTGTACCCAGCTCAGACATCTTTCTTGGTATGTTAAGGTAGCAAGGTTTGGGCATTCCTATGCACTCAGTGTTTGTGGAAAGGAAGAAGGAAGAAGATAAAAAAGTTAGAATTGAGGAAAAGAAAGCCTTTGAGAATAAACACTCATACATTTTCACCTGAATAATGAAGGTCACATGGGGTGGAAGTAAAAGCTGACAAAGGGGGACCTTTGGGAGAACCTGTGGGTCAGTCAGGAAGATGATGGTGGCCATGGGAGGTGAATTGGCAACACAGGAAGTCAGCATGAAGGATGAGTCCAGGCATCCTCAAAGAAGTTGACCTGTTGGGACAATTTTAGTAACAAAGGAATTAGAGAGCACAGTGTCGTGGGTTGAGAGAGGACTTAGTTAAACTATCAAGATATTCTAGGGGGCTTGGGTTGTGGCTCAGTGGCAGAGCGCTTGCCTCGCACATGTGAGGCACTGGGTTCGATCCTTAGTACCACATAAAAAATAAACAAAATAAAGATATTGTGTCCATCTATAACTAAAAAATATTTTTTAAAAAGGTGTTCTAAAAACCTTAAGTTTTGGTAAAATTGCTTCAATGTGGAAATAGCTCAATGAGAGTTGACTCTAACTCTCTTGGATATTCCTTGAATCAAATCTTCCAAGAAGATCCTCAGGAATATGACCACCACCACCACCACCACCAACAACAACAACAGTACTGTCAGCGCTTGCTTTATCTTGTTCATTCTGCCAGCAACCCTATGCGGTCTGTGGTACCATCTCCCTCATCTTATGAATGAGGAAAGCCAGGCTTAGAGTGGTTAAGTAGCATTCTTAGCCCTCACTTTCCTCCTAGGTTGACCATTTATGCCAGCCAGCTTGCTAAAAACAACCAACATGCCAGAATGTGTTAAAAAAAAAAAAAAAAAACAGAACAAGTGGTGCTCCAGGATCATCAGAATGGCTTTCTGAGTGTCCAAAACACTATCAGTTGATTGAGCTTCCCCCATGCCTTCCTGCCTGTTGCCACTTGCTCAGGACCCAGAAGTTCCACCAAAACCATCCTGCCATAAGTCTGGTAAGTGTCTTGTTGCCTTCTGATAGTGGGAAGATGAGTTAATGATAAAGGAGGAAAAACTCATGAAATAATTAAAAAGAGAAAACGGGCGGGGGGGTACAGTAAGAAGGGGTAGAGAGGGTCAAAGAAAAAGAATACCTTCTGTTTAGGAAGCATAATACCACCTAAATGTCCTGAGAATGAATTTTAGTCTTTTAGACAACATATATAATTTCAACCTGGGCCCAGATGTTACAATGGGAAAGGAGAAAGATGTGGATAACAAGAATATTTGTTTTATTTATTGAGAAAATATAAAGCCAAGGGGACTGTACAATAGGTACTATCAAACAGTTTAGAAATATGGGTATATAGGGGAGATTCTTGAGGTTTGATCTCTTCCCTGTAAGGAAATGTCTTTTCTTTGGTGCCACCAAGCTGGTGTCCTTGTGGTCTCTCTCACTGTGCTTTCTACTTGGTAACGAGAAGAGCCACTACCTGAGCCAGTGGAAGACAGAACTGATGTTCAGACAAGATTTGGTTTCTGTGTCAGAAGGCATGTCGCCCTCCTTTGGTTGCCCTGCTGAGACTGAGGGGGTCTCTGCAGTGCCAGTCTCCTGCTAAAAGAATGAGGATGAGTTAGGTAAGGCCAGCAGCAATGGAATTAACACTTATTCATTTAAGGAAATCTTTTTTTAATTTTTTTTAGTTATAGATGGACATAAATATCTTTATTTATTTTTATGTGGTGCTGAGGATTGAACCCAGTGCCTCACGCATGCGAGGCAAGCGCTCTACCACTGAGCCACGACCCCAGCCCGGGAAATCTTTTTTTTAACCAATGTTAGCATAACTGTAAATGCATAATTTCAGTACTCACTGATACTTAGCACACACAAACATATGTGCTTTTTGTTTTTTTGGGTTTGTTTGTTTCTTGTATAATCATTAGGCCTTCTCTTTGCTCCTTCCCACTCTTTTCTCTCTCAGCGCTCCTTGGCATTTTCCCTTCAACTCTTCCCCAGCTCCTTTCCTTACTGCCGTTCTTTGTGGGGAACTAACTTCAAGGTATGCCTTTAAGATGGTGATCAGCCATGGCAAGAGTATGTGGGTGTGGAGGGCACAGAGGAAGGAAGGATAATATGATTGGCTTGCTGTTGGATCCGCAAGTATTATCAACTCGTGGACAACATTCAAGGGGCTTGTATGCTTTGCCACATGGACAGCTGTTGGCTACATGCATTGTCTCTGATTGGCCAAACAGCCCTATAAGTTGAATGCTTATTCCACAAATAAACGGGTACCTGCTCTGACTGGACTCCCTGGTTTGTCTGATTGTCCTGCGGCGGAGGGCTGGGAATGGGCAGCCAGTTGGCTCCTACTCTTCCTGACTCCAACTACCAGGTAAGGGTGCCTCCTCAACCTGCTGGCTCAGGACGAGTTGAGATCCTCGCAGTTCTTCTCCCGTTGTTCATCCCCTCAGACACTGGGGTCTACCTCTGCTTCCCAGCAAGTACAGTGACTCCATGCTGTCCAACCTGGCACCCCCACTGGGCCTACCTCTTGCTCTGCAGTGAGGCAGCTCTGTGCTCATCTCAGCAAGTTTATATTCCTCCAGCCTGAGTAGCATTTCTAGGAACTGGTTGATGTCTTCATTTTCTGGTTGCTTACATAGGGCAAGTCCTGACAACTTTCATGTTCTTGATGACTGACCTGATACGTATGAGGAGAGATGCTGCTGGATGGCTGGAGATCCTCCTCCTGAGAAAACCCAGAGAACACAATATCATCATGTTTGTCATCTTTCTGATTTTCCATAATGGCCTTAAGCTTTTGCATTAGCTTATCCAGTTTGCGGAGAGTTCTGTATTCTGTGGGCACTCATCCATCCTCTGGTTGTCTCCCTATAGATCTCTATCAGTTAGTGAGTCTTTATGGTCAGAGCCTGTATCAGTATCCATGACCAATGTTATGGTTAGTTTACAAAGCTTCTCTAGGTTGTCCAGAATGTAATCTCATCCCCAGACAGGCTTTTCCATCCTCAGGTGTTCTCTGCCCGAGGTGTTTCCCAATTAGCTAGTGAGTCTTCACAGAGCTCATATCAGCATCCCAGACTCATCACCCAGGGTGATGATGAGTTTGCAAAGCTTTTCTGGATTGTCCAGAATTTGATCTCATTTCCCCACGGGGCTCCTTACATTTTCAATACCCCTTGTCCCTTGCACGGGAGGGAGGAAGTGGTAGGAAGAACCCTTGGAAGTCGAGTCTTCACAGGAGGTAGTGTTTTCCCAGGCAAAGTGTCTTCATAGAGGAAATAGTCTACAGAGAGGCTCAGGTTGGATTTGGATTCAGAAATGCAGTCCTCCATGTCAGGGCAGTTGTTGCTGGAGGATGAGTTTGCTAAGGAGTCCAAGAGCTCAAACATAAGTCTCCCTCAACTCAGGAAACTTAAAAAGAAAACCATTAATAAATGATATTGGGAAGAATCATGTACAGTAGCAATAATATCCTTTCCTTTTTCTATTCATAACTATCCCACTCAGGCAGAAACACATCCAATGTTTGCACTTTCTAGTCACAGGTACAAGAGACAGTTCTTCTCTTTAAAAACTTATTTGATGGGACCAGGGTTGTGGCTCAGTGGCAGAGTGTTTGCCTAACACATGTGAGGCACTGGGTTTGATCCTCAGTACCACATAAAAAATAAATAAACAAAATAAAGATATTGTGTCCATCTATAACTAAAAAATATTTTTTAAAAAACTTATTTTACAGGCGTTGAAGACAAAATATGTAATCTTGAGTACACAATATAATAAAGGGGAAAGTTATGCTTCATCTATGTATGATGTGTCAAAATGCATTCAACTGTCATGTATAACTAGAACAAATAGAAGAATATAATAAAGAAGAAAAGTTATGGAATATGATCAGAATATACAAAAACCCTGGGACAACATTAAAATACTAAATCTAAGAATCACTTGGATAGAAATGAAGATTGAGATGCAAGCTAAAGGCATAAAAAACATTTTAAATGAGATAGTTATAGATAACTTTTTTCATATCAGAAATCAGATAGAAATTCACATACAGGAGGCTACAGGACCCCAAATAGAGCTATTCAAATAAGAAGCTCTCCAAGACATAATCAAAATGCCTGACAGAAAGTAAGAAAAGAATTTTAAAAACTGCAAGAGAGAAACCTAAGGTCACATTTAGAAGCAAACCAATAAGGCTCATTTCTGATTTCTCAATTCAGACCCTAAAATCAAGGAGAGCCTGGAATAAAATATTTCAAGCTCTAAAAGAAGATAGCTACCAGTCAAGGTTACTTTACCTAGCAAAGCTCAGTTTCCAATTCAAGAGGGAAATAAAAATTTTCCATACAAGAATAAACTAAAAGGGTTCATGAGCATCACACCAGCATTACAAAGAATATTCAAAAGATAAACTGCACACAGAGGAACTAAAAAACAATTCCCAAAGCTTCCTAAGAGGAAGTTTTATAGGAGAATAATTCACAAAATGAGAAGACAGGATTAAATAAAAAATCAAAATGGCAGGAAACCATAAACCTACCCATAGTAATGCTGAATGTTAATGGTCTCAACCACCCCCCATAAAAGACAGATTAGCAGAATGGATTGAAAAGCAAAATCTAACTATATGCTGTTTACAAGGGACTCATAAGCAGAGACATCCACAGGCTAAAGGTAAAAGGATGGGGGAGGGGGATGACACATTCCATGTATAAGGACTCTGAAAACAAGCAGGAGGAGCTATTCTAATATCTGACAAAACAGATTTTAAGCAAAATTAATCAGAAGAGCCAGGCACAATGGAGCATGCCTGTAATCTCCGCTACTTGGGAAGCTGAGGCAGGAGGATCGTGAGTTCAAAGCCAGCCTCAGCAACTTAGCAAGGCCCTAAGCAACTTAGCAAGACCCTGTCTATAAACAAAATATAGAAAGGGCAAGGGATGTGGCTCAGTGGTTAAGTGGTCCTGGGTTCAATAATTTCTGGTTACCACCCCCTGAAAAAAGAGATAAAGAAGACTCACTACATTCTGGTAAAAGAAGCAATCCAACAAGAAGATATAACAATAGTCAACATTTATGCCCCAATGTCAATGCACTCAATTACATAAATAAACAAATAAATAAATAAGTGTTTTTGTTAAAAAACAAAACAAAACAAAAAAATTCTATGACTTTAAATCCCAGACAGACTCCAACACAATAACACTGGGTGATTTCAATATACCTTTATCACTAATAGATCCTCAAAACAAAGTCAATAGAAATATCTCTGACTTAAATAATACTGTAGGGGCGTGCCACAAGATGGCGCTGAGCAGTCAGCTCAGTACTGACCACGCTGCCCTGAGAAGCCACCTCCCCGCGCTTTTATTGGCTGACCTTTGCTCCCATACTGTTTTAGCCGAGTGACCCTATACTGTTTCCAGGTGGACAGCCCCTTCCGATTCTTTAGCTAGGAAACATGATACCGCTGGACCCTCCTTCCTATATAAGCCTGTGAACCCCCTCAATAAATCGGTACTTGCTTAGACGAGACCCCCTGGCTCATGGTGAATTGGCCAGGCAGCCTTCCTCTCTCAGTCCGACCCCCACCGGAGACCCTCAGGGTGCTTCCCCTCACTCGCTGGCTGAAAGGGAGTTTGGCACCCGGCTGAGGCTGTTTCCCCCACAAATACTATAAATTAAATGGACCTAATAGACATCTACAGAATATTTCACCCCAAAACAGTTGAATTTATCTTCTTCTCAGTAGCACATGGAACTTTTTACAAAATAGATCATATTCTAGGCCCCAAAGCAAATTTTAGTAAATACAAAAAAACTGATACAATCTCATGTATCCTATCAGACCATAATGGAATGATACTAGAAATCAGCAGCAAGAAAAATAATAGAAACCACATAAGCACATGGAGATTGAACACTTTCTTAGATGAAGAATGGATCAAAGAAAATACGAGAATAGAAGTCAATAAATCCTTGGAAATGAACAAAAACAGAGATACAACATATCAAAATCTATCCCAAGGCCTTAGGAAAAAAAGAAGAAACTAATTCTATAATTAGTAGAAGACAGGAAATAATTAAGATCAGGTCTGAAATTAATGAAATTGAGAATAAGAAAATAATACACAGGATCCATTGATGAGCTTGTTCTTTGAAAAAATAAATGATTAACCAAAAGAAGGAGTGAAAAGACCCAAATCAACAGAATTAGAGATGAAAAAGGAGATATCATATTTCTGAAAAGCAGGATTATCAAAACCTGTTTTGAAAATTAATACTCCAATACACTGGAAAATCTGGAAGACATTGACAAATTTCTACACACATATGACTTGCCCAGATTTAAGCAGGACGATATAGAAAACCTAAATAGACCAATGTCAAGTAATGAAATTGAAATAGTAATTCAAAGTCTTCCAAAAAAGAAAAGCCAGGACCAGATCAGATGGATTTTCAGCTGAGTTCTACCAGAACTCTACAGAAGAAATAACCAGTCTCTCTCATATTATTCCATGAAATTGAAAGGGAGGGAACACTCCTAAATACATTCTATGAAACCAATATAACCCTGATACCAAAACTAGACAAAGACTCATGAAGGAAAGAAAACTACAAATCAATATCCCTGATGAACACAGATGCAAAATTTTTAATAAGATATTAGTAAACCATATTCAAAAACATATCAAAAAGATAATACACCATGATCAAGTGGGCTTCATTCCAGTGATGCAAGGTTGTTTCCACATATGCAAACCAATAAATGTAATTCACCACATAAACAGAATTGAGAACAAGAATCACATGATCATCTCAATAGATGCAGAAAAGACCTTTGATAAAATCCAGCACCCATTCATGTTAGAAATGCTGGAGAGGGCTGGGGTTGTGGCTCAGTAGTAGCACACTTGCCTTGCATGTGTGAGGCCCTGGGTTTGATTCTCAGCACCACATATAAATAAATGAATAAAATAAAGGTCCATCAACAACTAGAAAAATTAAAAAAAAAAAAAAAAAGAAAGAAATGCTGGAGATGCCGGGCGTGGTGGCACACATTTATAATCCCAGCACTTATGGAAGCTGAGGCAGGAGAATCATGAGTTCAAAGCCAGCCTCAGCAATGGCAAAGCGCTAAGCAACTCAGTGAGACTCTGTCTCTAAATAAAACACAAAATAGGGCTGGGATGTAGCTCAGTGGTCAAGTACCCCTGAGTTCAATCCCCGGTACAAGAAGAAGAAGAAGGAGAAGGAAGGAAGGAAGAAAGGGAGACAGGGAGGGAAGGAGGGAGGGAATCAAAGAAATACAAATAGGAAAAGAAGAAGTCAAACTATGTTTGCTGATGACATGATCCTATATCTTAAAGACCCAGAAGACTTCTAGAACTTATAAATGACTTCAGCAAAGTAACAGGATACAAGATCATCGTGCATAAATCAATAGCTTTCCTATCCTCCAACAGTGATTTAGCCAAGGAAGAAATCAGGAAAACCACCCCATTCACAATAACCTCAAAAGATTAAAATAAAATACTTGGGAATTAATCAAAACAAGGAGGTAAAAGAACTCTACAATGATAATTGTAGAACACTGAAGAAAGAAAGTGAATAAGACCTTAGATCCCATGTTCTTGGATAGGCAGAATTAATATTGTCAAAATAGCCACACTACCAAAAGCAATACAGAGATTGAATATGATTCCCATCAAAACACCAATGACAGGGGCTGGGGTTGTGGCGCAGTGGTAGAGCGCTTGCCTAGCATGTGTGACGCACTGGGTTCGATTCTCAGCACCACATATAAGTAAATAAAGTCCATTGACAACTAAGTTTAAAAAAAAAAAAAAACACCAATGACATTCTTCACAGAATTAGAAATAATGATTCTTAAATTCATTTGGAAGAATTAGAAACCCAGAATAGCCAAAGCAATACTAAGCAAGGAAAGCAAAGCAGGGGGCATCACAATCTCTTATTTAAAATTATTCTACAGAGCTCTAGTAAGAAAAACAGCATGGTATTGGCATCAAAATAGACATGAAGACCAATGGAACAAAACAGAAGATACAGAGACAGATCCACACACCTACAGCCATCTAATACTTGACAAAGGTGCCAAAACTATATTTTGGAGAAAAGACAGCCTTTTTAACAAATGGTGCTGGGAAAGCTGGATAACTATATATAGAACAATGAAACTAGACCCCTAGATACTCTCACCCTGCCAAAACTCAAATTGAAATGGATCAAGGACTTAGGAATTAGACCAGAAACCTTGCAATTGCTAGAAGAAAACATAGGGTCAACACTCGATCATATAGATGCTAGCACCAAGTTCCTTAATAAGACCCCTAAAATGCAAGAAATAAAGAATAAATAAGTAGGGTGCTATCAGACTAAAAACCTTCTGCATAGCAAAGGAAAACATTAAGAGTATGAAGAGAGAGCCAATGGGAGAAAATCTTGTCCAGCCACTCCTCTGAGAGACGATTAATATCCAGAATATATAAAGAACTCAAAAAATTTAACACCATAAATAAATAAATAAATAAATAACCCAGTCAATAAATGGGCAAAAGAACTGAGGAGAAGCTTCTCAAAAGAAGAAACACAATTGGCCAACAAATACATTTAAAAATGCTCAGAATCTCTAGCAATCAAGGAAATGCAAATCAAAGCTATACTAAGATTTTATCTCACTCCAGTCAGAAATGACAATGCTCAAGAATATGAACAGCCAAGCGCGGTGGCTCAAGCCTATAATCCCAGCACGTAGGGAGACTGAGACAGGAGAATCGCGAGTTCAAAGCCAGCCTCAGCAATGGCGAGGCACTAAGCAACTCAGTGAGACCTTGTCTCTACATAAAACACAAAATAGGGCTGGGGATGTGGCTCAGTGGTCAAGTGCCCCTGAGTTCAATCCCAGTTCCAAAAAAAAAAAGAATATGAACAATAATAAATGCTGGTGAAGTTGTGGGGGAAAAGGTACACTTGTATATTATTGGTAGGACTGCAGACTAACACAACTACTCTGGAAAGCAGTATGGAGATTTCTCAAAAAAGTAGGGATGGAACTGCCAGATCACCCAGCTATCCCACTCCTTGGTATTTTCCCAAAAGATAAAATATCAGCTCACTGTAGTGATACAGCCACCTCAATGTTTATGGCAGCACAATTCACAACAGCTAAGTTATGTAATCAAGCCAGGTGCTGGCCAATAGATGAATGGATTAAATTGTGGCATATATATATATGTGTATGTGTGTATATATATATATATATATATATATACACACATACACACACACACACACACAATGGAGTTCGACTCAGCCATAAAAAAGAAAAAAAATTATGGCATTTGTAGTAAATGATTGGAAATGAAGAATATCATGCTAAATGAAATTAGCCAAACTTACAAACTCAAGGCTTGAATGTTTTCTTTCATATGCAAAAACTGGAGTAAAGGAAAGGGAGGGAAGGATAGGATGACATATAAAGGGAAGATCAGTAATGTAGAAGGAGATCAAGAGGCAGAGTGGAGGGATGGGTTAGGGGAAGCAATGCAGAATGAATTCTTTTTTTTTTTTTTTTTTAATTTTTTAGTTGTTGATGGACCTTTATTTATTTATATGTGGTGCTGAGAATCGAACCCAGTGCCTCACACATGCTAGACAAGTGCTCTACCACTGAGCTATCACCTCAGCCCCAGAATGAATTCTTTAAGAAGTCATATTATGTGCATATGTAAATATGCCACAAGGAATTTCATTTTTATGCACAAGGCAAAAGAACCTATCAAATATAAATAAATAGACAAGCAAAAGGAAGTGTTTTAGAGTAGAGGAAGAACTTGGCAGGGGTAGGAAAGGAGGAAAAGGGGTAGGGAAAATGGGGGATTGTGCACTGACATTGAATTCCATGCACATATGAGTCTGTGGGAATGAACCCAACTATTATATATAACTATAAAGTTCTTTTTCTAAAAAAAAGACTTGGAGATGTATCTCAGTGGTAGAGCATCCCTGGGTTCAATCTCCAGTAGCACCAAAAAAAAAAAAAAAGTACAACTCTGAATATACTAAAAACCACTGAATTGTCTGCTAGAGAATGATGAACTTTGTGTGTGTGAATTATACCTCAAAAAAGCTGCTTTAAATAATATTTTTTAAAAGCATATTTGTTTTTTTTGTATAAGAACCCTTTGTACTGGGCTGGGATTATGGCGCAGTGGTAGCGTGCTCGCCTAGCACACGTGAGGCACTGGATTCGATCCCCAGCACCATATAAAAATAAAATAAAGATATTCTGTCCACCTAAAACTAAAAAATAAATATTTAAAAAAAAAGAACGCTTTGTACTGATCATTTCCACCTGATACTTTTCATGCTTTGTCTTATTACAGTTGAAAGAACCCTTATCATAAAAGATAGTTGTATATAGTTTGAAGAATTCTGGAAAGTATGAAAATGAAAATGACTGCCCCTGTGATCCCATACCATCCAGAGATAATAATAGCATCACTTAAAGAGTTCAGTGGGTTTCCTTATAATCTTTTCTTTTTCTTTATATATATGTACATGTATGATTATACATTGTACACCATCCATATATATGTGGATGTCACATCAACAGAAAGTGACAAAATTAAAATTCTATGGCACAGCCTGCTAGAAACACATATATAGCTATTCTGTAATTTTTATCTACTTTCTTATTAGTGACAGGTTAGGTGATCAATGACCCTTAGATTATTAAGACCATTAACAGTTGTTTATTAATGACAGTAAACCTCTTATCCACAAATCTCTGTCTCATCCTAGTCCTATAAGTTGGATAATTGGACCAAATATCACAAATATATTAATGTCTTATGATAACTGTTACTAAATTATTTTCTAGAAAGAGCAGAGCTACATTAATGCCTGCCCTCCCATCATCTGATGGCATCTTTACTACAGCATCTGATGCCCCAGCAAGAAAGTGGGGAAAAGTACACATGCATGTGTGCACAAGCACACGCACGCGCACACACACATTGTAGACCGTCACACCCAGGTCTGATGGCTGCCCACATGAAAGAGATGCTGCCAACTCTTGAGGCATTAGCAGGGGATTTCAGAAGTCCTTCAGATCCTGAGTCCCTGTAGCTAAAGAGTCCAACTGTCAGAAGTTTGTGTTCTGAGGCTGTTGGCTACTGTGGCAGCAGAGGAACCAAATTGTAGCCATAGTGTGGAAGAAGAAAAAGGGAATAGAAAAACCAAAGAATCTATCCCCTTTGTTTTAGTTGGTTTTTTTGTTGCTGTGACCATGTGTGTACATGATAAGAACAACTTAGAGGAAGGAAAGTTTATTTTTGGCTCACATTTTTCAAAGGTCTCAATCCATTGAGAGCTGGTTCCCTTGCTCTGGGCCCAAGACAAGCTAGCACTGGTTCCCTTGCTCTGGGCCCAAGGCAAGCTAGCACATCAGGGAGGAAGATCCCAGAGAAGGAAAACTGCTCAGGCAATGCTGGGGTCAAGAAGCTGAGAGAGCCAGGCATGGTGATGCACACTTGTAATCCCAGCAACCTGGGAGGCTGAGGCAGGAGGATTGCAAGTTTAAAGCCAGCCTCAGCAACTTAGTGAGGCCATAAGCAACTTAGTGAGAACTTGTCTCAAAAAATAAAAAGTGCTGGGATGTGACTCAGTGGTAAAGTACCACTGGGTTCAATCCCCAATACTCCCTCCCCCTGCCCCAATAAAAAGAAGCTGAGGGAGAGAGGAAGGGGCCACAGGATAAACAACACTTCCAGGCCACGCCTACAGTGACACACTTCATCCAGCCATATCCCACCTGCCTACAGATACCACCCAGTGAGTCCATTCAAACTAGAATGGACTGCTTATGTTACAGCTCTCATAATGTACTCTTTTCCACCTCTGAAGAGTTTTGCATTAACAGGAGCTTCTGGGGGACATCTCATATCCATACCCTAACATCTACCCCTGACCCAAATAGTTCATGTCCTTCTCACAGTACAAAATGCTTTCAGTTCATCTCCAAGAGTCCCATAGTCTTAATGCCTCTGGCACTGCCCCAAAGTTCAGGCCACATCCCATGTATCCTCTGAGATTCAAGGCAAACTCTTGGAGGTCAGCCCCTGTAAAAATTCAAAATAGATTACATATATCCAACATACAGTGTCACAAAATAAACATTACCATTTGAAAAGGGAGGAATAAGGGCACAGGTAGAAGGGTTGGGGCCACAGCAAGACTGAAACCCCACTGAGCAAACAGGTCCCTTAACTCCATATACAGCATCTAGCATGCTTGGATACAATATGTTATTTCCAAATGACTTGGGCAGCACTATCTCTTTGTCCTTACTGGTTTCACTGCACTTGGGCTCTCTTTAAGCTGGGTCTCCGCAGCCCTCAGGTTTTCTTGGCAGACCATCCACATTGTTGGCATCTCTTAATTCGTGGGATCTTCATCCCAGCTTGAGCTTCACATTTACAACCTCATGAATCAGCCTCCTGAGGGGAGCCTTCAGGGACTCCAACCCTGCTATACTTTGTCTTGCCTTCCAAGCCTTCCTTTGAAATCTCAGTAGAAGCCTCCATGACCTCTTAACTCTAGCATCTTGCATTCCAGTAGAACCAGCATCATATGGATGATACTAAGGTCTGCTGCCAGCTTCTGCTCCCTGGGATCAGGCCGGCAGAGGCCTCTGAGTTACTACATGGCTTGAGCATGGTGAAACACTTCCTAAGCCCTCTGTATTAGCAGGTCACTCCCACAATCTCAAAGGAATTTCATCTTCTATACCCTGGAGCAGGTAGTGAGTGCAGTCTTACAAATTCCTGAGATGTCCTATAGGCATCTGTCTTGCTGTCACAATGCACAGCACCTAGCATCTCATTAAGCACTGTAATCTCTTCAATAAGCTCTCTGCCTTGGCCCCAGCTTTACATGCATCATTCTGGCCAAGTGCCAGTTTTTAAAGTTCTTTAGCTCTGCTTTCTGTTCCTGATTCTCACAGAACCTGGCTAAATGCTAACTACACTATCCATGCCACCAACCAAATGCTATGCTGTCTTGAAATTTTCTCTATAAGATTCATGAGTCCATTACTTTTAAATTCAGCTTCACACAATTCTCAGGGTAAAAATAGCCAAGTTCTTTGCCAGAATACACTGAGTATCCTCTAGTCCAGTTACCAATTAAGTCCTAATATCTCTCTGAAATCTCATGAGCAACAGACCCCATTCCTGTTGGAATTCTGGTCTTCTGAACTCCCAACAGAATCACCCATTAAGTTCTGCTTACAATGTTCTAAAGCTTTTTCAGTTTACATCTCTAACCTTGTCAAAATTGATCCTGCCAATCATTTCCAAAGGCTTCTGAGCTACATGGTCAAGTTAGTCACAGCAACAACCCCACTTATTGGTACCAATTTCTGTTTCAATCACCTTTTGCATCACCCTAACCAAAATACCCAACAAGAACAACTTAGAGGAGGAAAAGTTTATTTGGCTCCTGGTTTCAGAGGTCTCGGTCTCTAGATGACTGATTCCATTGCTCTGGGCCCAAGGTGAGGCAGCGTGTCATGGGGGAAGTGCCCAGTAGTGAAAAGTTACTCAGGTGATGGCAGGGTCAGGAATCAGAGACAGAGGGAAGGGCTGCAGGAAGAACAACCCTTCTAGGGTATGCTCCCAGTGACCTATCTCCTCTAGCCATATCCCACTGCCTGCAGCTGCCACCCAGTGAGTCCAGTCAAACTAGATGGACTGATTAGGTATAGGTCTCATAATGTACTCCTTTCACCTCTGAATAGTCTTGCATTAACAGCAGCTTTTGGAAATACCTCATATTCAAACCATAACACCCTTTAGCCCTCTGAAACTTATGTTGTAAGGGGACCAAGGTGAAAACTTTATCTAGCTTGGCAGGATTGAGTCTCATTTTCAGTTTATATGGAAGTGAGACCATCTATATGATACTCATAGTGAGCACCATTTTATCGATGGACCAGATGTTAAACTAAAGGACAAATCTCTGGTTTTCTTATGAGATAAACATACTTTGGTTGATTTGGTTTTCTGTATGTATGGCCTTTCAATTAGTCACTTGATGCTAATTTCCCCAGGAAGTTGCTTATAAATAATTATCACCTTTGTATCACAACTAATCCTGTTGAAGTCTTTTTAAAAATTGCCTATGAATTGATTGTTTCATTCAGTCTTGAAAGCCACCCTTTCTTCTAGGCATTGTGGACATGAACATCATTTTAGGGTTTGTGGAATTCCCCAATGTTTCTACCAGTTGAGTGCCTATCAAGCTCCAGGTCCTGCATCCTGGCACTTCTACTGCAGCAAATCCATTTTTAACTTATTGCTTCATCTATGAAATAGAGATAATGATGTCTTCCTCACAGAGTTTTTGGAATGATCAGAGATCCTGTATGTGGGATGCTCGGGTCGGTACAATGGTTTATTTTCATTCAAAACCAAGTCCATCCTCTGTGTTGCAATGGTAGGACCTCTCTAGGGAAAAAGTTTTATTTTTTTGTAAGGTTTCAGACAGACTTGTTTCTACCACTGATGGAGTATGAGAATCATGTGATTTAATAATCATCCTTTTGATTATCTGACTGTCTTCTGCACTGGTCTGTAGCCTCCTCTGAGTCCAAGGTGCATCTATTTGTTCTAGATATTGCCTGTACCTGCCAGCTTGGTGTCTGATCAGTGAATCCCTCCCTGACTATGGTTGTCATAGTTAAGAAGCTCCCAGAGTTGGCATCCTTTCCCAGTGTCAGAGAGGAAATGCCCAGAAGGATCTAGGTCTGGTGAAATGATTGTCATCTAATCTGTATATTCAGATGCCATAGATAGAAATTGGTGGAAGCCAACAGTTGTCCTCCCTTTGGCTACATTCTAAACTGGGCAGGGACAATCCCCTTGGTGGAAAGAGTTTTCTACAAAAAAAAAAAAAGAAAAAGAAAAGGTTTGAGGAGAGGAATGGGGAGGATGTAGAATCCCCAGGAAACAAGAAACCACAGACCAAAGAGCAGAGTTGGCATTTTATGACCTTTCTTTTAAAAAAACTAGTAGTAAAATGCTTAAAATAGGAAGTCTTTTGTTTCTCTATGGGACTGTAAAGAAAGGGTGGAGGTGGAAGTGAGTGGTAGAAATGCTCAAGGCTGACCAAGAAGGATCCCAAGGGTTTAGCAGCAGACGGGGTAGCATCCAGCTCTCAGATTTGGAGAAAATGAGGTAGCCTCCGGTGTTTTTCTTATATTCTGAAAAACAGAAAGATGTTGAACATTATCAGAAGGATAAGTCAAAAGTGAATGTGAATAAGAGCAGGAAATCTGAATGTCTATTATAAATAATAATTAACTTTACTTCCATTTGAGGGGAATTGAAGAAAAGCATAACGGGCACAGGGAGCCTAGGCTTGGGGGTAGTGTAACATGGAAGTTTGATGTCTGCCTCTCTGTGACATCACAGAGTTCCCACTAACAGATCTGCCTGCTGGACAGAACATCCTGTCCCTGTTTCCCCTCCCACCTTTAAATGATTTGTCAGTGCAGTTCTTTGCATTTCTGTTCAACCTCTTCTTTGTGCAGATAAAGACTTTTCTACACTTTCCTAAGTAAAATTAAGCTATGAGAGGTTCACCACCTCTGGCTCAGCTCTCACAGCATCTGTGAATTGGTGGTATTTTGAGTGTGTACACAGAGGTCTCCATTCATTCAGGAATCACTTGTGCATATCTCTTGTAAGAAAATAAGTTATATAAAGTGGGATAAAATACAGTTGGAAGGGAGGAGAGGAAAGAAAAAGAATACCTTCTTTTAAGAGTCTTAATACTGAGGGTGGAATTGTGGCTCAGTGGTAGAGTGCTTGCCTAGCATGTGTGAGACACTGGGTTCAATTTTCAGCACCGCATATAAATAAATGAATAAAATAAATGTCCATCAATATCTAAAAAATATTTTTTTAAAAAAAGAGTCATAATACTACCTAAAACGTCCCAGAATGAATTTTGGTTGTCTAGGCAAGATATATATATATTCTGAGCTCAGATGTTACCATGAAAGAGGATGAAGACATAGTTAATAAGAACCTTTGTTTATTGAAAAAACATAAAACTATGAGGACTATACAGTATGAACTATCAAAAATTTTAAAATCTGGGTCTATAGGGTATCCTCTCTGAGGGATTCTTGCGGGTGAATTCTCTTGCTTCTAAGAGAAGATCTCTTCTTTGGTGCCTGCTCATTGGTGGGCTGGGTTGCCCTCTCAGGGTTCCTTCTCCCCACTGGACAGCAAAGGAGCCATTTGCAAAAGGATTGGAAACATGTAGTTTCTTTCTCGGAAGGAGAGTCTGTCTCTGTTCGTTGCTTTACTAACATTGAAGGCGCCTCGTCAGTGCAACTTATTTGGCTTATTATCTGCCAAGAGAAAATGGATGAGTTAGATACATGTAATGCCAGCAGCAACAAAGTCAATATTGACTCATTTATGGAAATCTAATTTATTTTTTACCAAAAAATAGCCTAACTATAAGTACAAAGTTTCAGTACACATACACACACACACACAGTTTATATTATCATTAGTCCTTCTCTTTACTCCTTCCCACTCTTGTCTCTCTCAGTGCTCCTTGGCATTCTCCCTACAACTCTTCCCTAGCTCCTTTCCTTACTGTCGTCCTTCTCCTGTTGTTCATCTCCTCAGACACTGGGGTCCACCTCTGCTTCCCAGCAAGTACAATGACTCCATGCTGTCCAACCTGGCACCCCGACTGGGCCTATCCCTTGCTCTGCAGTAATGCAGCTCTGTGCTCACCTCAATAAGTTCTTCTTCCTCAAGCCTAGGAGGTACTTTTAGAAACTGTGTGCTGGGTTCCTTCTCTGGTGCTTCCCACTTTTGCATGTCCTGATAAGTTTCATTTTCTTCATGACTGACCTCATACACATTGGAAGAAGTGCTGCTGGACAGCAGGAGATCTTCAGCGTCATCATTGTCATCTTTCTGATCTTCTAGAAGTTCCTTAAGCTTTAGCGACACATCATAGAGTTTAGAGATGGTCTGTTTTATCTGCTCCTTCTGGTATTGATCTAACTTTTGGATTTCTCCCTGTAGATCAAAAGTAGCTGGTGAGTCTTCATAGTCAGAGCCTGCAATAGCATCCAAGATCAGAGTAATGATTAGTTTACATAGCTTATCTGTGTTCAAATTTTCATCCTTTTTTCCTAAGAACTTATCCTTCTCCTGGTTGTCTCCATTTGCATCTGAATTAGCTAGTGTATCTTCATGGTCAGGGTTCAGAGCATCTAATAACTTGGCGATATTGCGTTTGCAAAGCATCTGTGGGTCCTCTGACTTTTGATCACTTCCCTCAGTGTGGCTACTTGTATTTTCAGTCTCCCATGACTCCGGGATAGGAAGGAAGTAGTGAGAGGAAGAGCTCGTGGAAATGAAGCCTTCGTAGGGGCTCATGCCCTCGTAGGCAGTGTTGATTTCGTAGGCAGTGGGATTTTCATAGGCAGTAGCAGTCTCAGAGGTAATGGTGGTCTCATTGGCAGTGGTGTTTTCATAGGCAGTGATAGTGTCATCAGTAACGACGTTCTCATAGCCAACGCTGTCCTTATAATAGACTAAAGAGCCTCCATAGGTGCTTGGGTCTGATTTAGATTTAGAAATTTCATCCTCTTTTTCAGCATATCTACTGGTAGAGGATGAGCGATCCATGTTTTTTTAAGGTCTCAAACCCCAATCTCAATAATTCAGGAAACTTCAAAAGAAAAACATTAACACATGATATTGGTAAGAGAGTCATGTTCTCTGGCAATAATTCCCTTCAGAACTATCCCACTAAGGCAGAAGCACATTCTCTGTTTGCACTCTCCAGTTGAGGGCAGAAGAGGCAGTCCTTTTTCTTTCTAAAGTTCTTGTATAAGAACCATCTGAGCTGGGCGTGGTGGCTCAAGCCTGTAATCCCAGCACTTAGGGAGGCTGAGACAGGAGAATTGTGAGTTCAAAGCCAGCCTCAGCAAGGGCGAGGTGCTAAGCAACTCAGTGAGACCCTGTCTCTGCATAAAACACAAAATAGGTCTGGGGATGTGGCTCAGTGGTCGAGTACCCCTGAGTTCAATCCCCAGTACCAAAAAAAAAAAAAAAGAACCATCTGTACTGATCATCTCCACCTGACACCTCTCAGACTTTGTCTTATTACAGTTCAAAGAATTTCTATTCTAAAAGGTAGTTGTATATAATTTGAAAAATTCTGGAAAGTAGGAAGAAGAAAATTACTGCCCCTATAATCCCACACCATCCAGAGATAATGACAACCATCAATAAAACAGTTCTTTTTCTCTATATATACATACATATATGAATGTATGTTGTATATATATGCACACATCCATATATATCGGATGTAACATCTACAGAAATTTAGGTCATGGTATACCCTAAAAGAAACACACATATGGCTATTCTGTAATTCTTAACTACTTTCTCATTAATGACTCTTAGGTGGCCACCTTTAATGACCATTATTTAGCTGTCAATGACCCTTAGCTTATTAAGACCATTAATAATGGTTGTATTGACAGTAAACTCCCTTATCCACAAATCTCTGTCTCTTTTATAGTCGTATAGTTTGGATTATTGGATCAAAGATCACAACTACATTAAAGTCTTCTAATAGTTGATTCTAAATAGCTCTAAAAGAGTACAGCTACTTAAATGTCCATCCTCCCATCATCTGATGGCTCCTTTAGATTAGCATTTCCCATGATCCCCTGGCGAGTAAGTGGGGAAAGCACACACAATCATCCTCTTTCTTTCTCTCATTCTTTCTCTCAATCTCCCTCTCTCTCCTCTCAATCTCTCTCTCTCTTCACACACACGCACATTGCAGCCTGTCACACCCAGCTCTGAAGGCTTTCACACGACACAGATGCTGCCAACTCCTGAAGCACAAACAAGGGACGTCTGAACTCTCTCAGGTCCTTTGTTCAAGTGGCTAAGAAGCACAACTGTCAGAAGTCTGCATTATGAGACAATTGGCTACCATGACAACAGAAGAACCAAATAAAAGCCAGAAGTGTGGAAGGAGAAGAAGGGGATAGAAAACCAAAGGACCCATTTCCTTTGTTGTCATCAGTTTTTGTTATGCTGTGACCAAAATACCCAATGAGAATAACTTAAAGGAGGGAAAGTTTATTTTGGGCTCAAGTTTTCAGAGATCTCAGTCCATAGACTGGGCCCAAGATGAGGCAGCACATCATGGGGAAGGTGCCAGAGGAGGAAAACTGCTCATCCATCCCATGGTGTGGTCAAGAATCGGAGATAGAGGAAAGGACTACAGGATGAGCAACACTTCCAGGGCACTCCTCCAGTGACCCAACTCCTCCAGCCATGTCCCAGCTGCCTGCAGATACTACCCCGTGAGTCCATTCAAACTAGGGTGGACTGATTATATTACAGCTCTCATAATGTACTCTTTTCCACCTCTGAATATTCTTCTATTAACAGGAGCTTTGGGGGGACATCTCACATCCAAAGCCTAATATGAGGTCCATCCTTACCACCTGTATATTTTCATATTGTCTACCATACTTGTAAACAGACACTATGTTCACATGGTTTTTATAAAGAAGTTAGCTTCAATTAAAAGTAGCTCCCAATGGATTAATACCGCTTTTAAAAATAGGAAAAAAACATTGTAAAAAAATAAAAGCTTAATATTTAAAACTGTTCTATACAGACAGAATCTGTCCATCTCTCTCCCTGTTCATGCCAAGGCCTTAGTCCCACCATCAACATCTTGCATAGCACTTCTGTGCTTAAAACTCTTCAGTATCTTCCCATCACAATTAGAATAAGATCCACATTTCTGAACATGGCCTATATGACTTGGCTCCTGCTTATTTCTCTGATTCCTCCACATACATTTATCTCAACTTATTTTTTAAAAATTGTTTTAACATGGTGTCATTTTTTAAATGCCTTTATTTTGTTTATTTATTTTTTATGTGGTGCTGGGGATCGAACCCAGTGCTTCACGCATGCTAGGCAAGCGCTCTGCCACTGAGCCACAACCCCAGCCCCTCAACTTATTTTATTTGCCATATTAGACTCCTTTCTTTTCCTATACTATCATAAACTCATGACTTTGTTGTTTGCTCCTCCAGTCATTTTCTATGTATAGTTTCTTATTTTTCATGTCTAAACTTAAATATCACCTCCTTAGAAAGGCCTTCATTGACCTGTCCAACTAAAGCACTCCAAACCACCAACTGAATCATTAAAGGTAATTCTTTGTAATTTAAAAAAACAGAAAACTGTTCTACATAGAATTTGGTTACATCATTTGCAGGGCTCTATGCAAATTGAAAATGTGGAGTTCCTGTTTGAAAAATTATTAAGAATTTTGTCAGGGATAGCAGAGCATTAAGCCAAGCATAGGTCCTCCTTTTTTTTTTTTTATCAATGCAAAATATTTTATCCATATTTTTGAAAATAAGTAATCATACACAAACAATATGGACTTCCAGCGTAACCCTCCCAGTCTCCTTCCCGAGAGGCAGTCATTACTGTCAGTATTTATGTGACTTTCTAGAGATAGTCCATATAAATTTGCAGGTATATATATTTACAGTTTTTTGAAGCAATTAGCATATGATATATACTTACACAAATTGACTTACACAAATTGATTTTCAGTTTTGCATTTATAGTTTATCTCTTATGAGTTCCACATTTTTAATGTTTTTATTAGTGCATTATAGCTATGCATATAGTGGACTTCATTTTGACATAATCACACATTCAGAGAATATAATTTCTCCATTTCTGTTCCAGTACCTCCTCCCTCACTCCCATTCATGCTGCCTGCTTCTCCATTCTCCACTGTACAGGTCCCTTTTAAGTGTAGGTCATTTGCAAAAAAAAAAAAAAAAAAAAAACCAGCTTGGCTTCTATAATATGCTAGATTATTTGGTCAAAAAGTTTGAAAAAAATATTTTTATCATGAGTAAGTAATTGCACCTTCAAGATCCTTTCAAATTGAAAAACTATATAATTCTTAGTAACTCCTACGTGCAAGCTTTACCTCCTTTTTTTTTCCCCCCAGTACTGGGAATTGAACTCAGGGGCACTCAACCACTGAGCCACATCCCCAGCCCTATTTTGTGTTTTATGTAGAGACACGGTCTCACTGAGTTGAGTAGCACCTCGCTGTTGCTGAGGGTGGCTTTGAACTCGTGATTCTCCTGTCTCAGCCTCCCAAAGTGCTGGGATTACAAGCATGCGCCACCGCGCCTGGCTAAACTTTACCCTTTACGCTAAATTTTCTCTCTCTCTTTCCTTTTTTTTTTTTTGGAGACAGTCTCACTAAATTGCCCAGGCTGGTCTTTAGCTAGTGATCTTCCTGCCTCAGCTTCCCAAGTAGCTGTGATTACAAGCATCACCACCACTTTTCTTTGGGTGGGGGATAGGTGCTAGGGCAGAACGCAGGGCCTTGCACATATTAACTCTTGCTTAATACTGAATTACAAATTGGGTGCAATGGCGCAAGCCTGTAATCCCAGCACTTTGGGAGGCTGAGACAGGAGAATTGTGAGTTCAAAGCCAGCCTCAGCAACGGTGAGGCACTAAGCAACTCAGTGAGACTCTGTCTCTACATAAGACACAAAATAGGGCTGGGGATGTGGCTCAGTGGTCAAGTATCCCTGAGTTCAACCTCAGTACAAAAGAAAAAACAAAAACAAACTGAATTAATTACACCCCTGTTCCTTTTTAGATGTCATTTTGAGACAGGGTCTCACTAAGTTGTTCAGGCTAGCTTTGAACTTTCTATCATCCTCACTCACCCTCCCAAGTAGCTGGGATTCATGCTTTATGCTTTATACTGCATAAGAGAGATATTATAGCCTATTTATAGTCTTACAAATGAAATTTTAGTTTTTACTATAGAAAAAATTTACTATACTTGATTTACTATACTAGGGAAAATAATAAAAAGTATTTTTTGACTCCTCTAGCTCTGGTCATATCTATCTTCTTTAGACTTAGAGAAAGATAAAAACAAAAAGAAAGCATAACAAAATAGAATGGGGATCTAGATCTTTTTTGTTTTTGTTTTTTGGTATAAGGGATTGAACTCAGGAACACTCAACCACTGAGCCACATCCCCAGCCCCCCCCCCCCCCTTTTGTATTTTATGTAGAGACAAGGTCTCCCTGAGCTTGCTAAATTGGCACCTTGCTAAATTGCTGAAGCTGGCTTTGAACTCGTGATCCTCCTGCCTCAGTCTCCTAAACCAGTGGGATTACAGGCCTGTGCCACTGTGCCTGGTGGATCTAGGTCTCTTAACATCTTGTTCATAAATTGAGAATTCTCTGACTATAAGCATACTCTTTTTGTCACTAGATTTATATGCACTTATGTACTAAAATATATAAATTTGATAGAGAAAAAGAGGCTATTGCATTGACACTGAATTTAATTGCAATGGCCACCATTTATTTTACGTCTTATGAAACGTATCTCACTTCATCACAACCCTAACAAGGAAGATATTATTGTTCACCTTTTCCTTGAAACTGAAGCTCAGAGAGGTTAGATGGATTTGCCTGAGGTTACAAAGAAGCAGAGACTGCATTCAAACCCCACATCCACCTGATTAAAAGGGTCATGCTTCCAATCTTTAAAAAGAGGAAAGGAAACAACATGTGAAGACAGGCAGGTGTTGGTCTGACGCTTTCGCAAGTCAAGGGTGCTGAGGGTTACTGGCAAGCTTTAGAAGTTAGGAAAGAAACATTTTAACAGATTCTCCCTCAGAAATTTCAGAAGGAACCAACCCTTTGAACATCTGGAATTTGGACTTTTTGGACACCAGAACTGTGAGACAATAAATTTATGTCCTTCTAAGTCACCCAGTCTTTGGTACTTTGTTATAACCATCTTAGGAAACTAACATTACATGCTTCCTGGTTTAGAGCAATAATGAGATGGTAAGAGGCCAGAAAAGATGAGGATGTTAATTAATGCATATACTTATCCATCTCATGCCATTTATCCCCCCTATGAACACACATAAGTACTGAATGATTCCCATGACACATTTAATGCTCATAGCTAGAATACTGTGAGACACATGCATTCCCCCCTGCTCTAATGGTTGTGTGCTTACCAACAACCAGTTGTGTTTATGACCAGTTGTTCTTGCTATAATAATTTTGTACCTTGCTTAATAAAAATAGAAGATAATTTAATTAAGGCTTTTGTATTAATCTGTCCTAGGGTAGGGTAGGATGGATTAGGTCATTAAAAGTACGCTATTTTCTAGGGTCCAGTGAGTTCTGACTTTGTAATTCTAATATGATCTATGACAAACTAACCAAATCATCAGGAGTTACAGGCTATGCATATATGGTGCTCACTGCATGCCAAATCTGCATAGTTTTAAACTTAGGTAGTCTGGTACAGGAGGCTATACTTTTAACTACAAGGGGATAATGCCACTCTCCCATTATCGCATATTTCTGGCACTACTTGAAGACTTTAATAAAGTGTTGAAAGCAGCTATTGCAAAGAATTGGAGCCCTAGAGTAGGACGCCTGATTCCTGTTTTGAATTGAGAATCACATCCAGACCACATCTGCCTTGTGTGAACTCCATTTCCTCCATCCCTTATGGTCCTTATTCGCAATTAGTTTTGAACTGACTGATTCGATTTTTTTTTTTTTAAAATATCTTTATTTTATTTTTATGTGGTGCTGAGGATTGAACCCAGTGCCTCACGCATGCTAGGCGAGCACGCTACCACTGCACCATAACCCCAGCCCCTGACTGATTCGATTTTTAAAAATCGTTTTTCTCTCTCTTTATTACTTTTTTCTATTTGGGGACATCTCCCGGCACTTCAGACTGGGTCTTTGAGTGCGCAGGCCCACGAGCTTCCCGCGTCCCCATCCTGGGGGCGGGGCTAGGCTGGTGGGTCAGCACTGAGCCGCCCGGACCCGCCCCGTTGGCGCAGGGAAGACTTTTTTTCCCCTTCCCGCTCGCCGTCCTCGCAGCATGGCGGCCGCCGTGCTCCGGCTGTGGCTTGGTCTGCAGCCGGCAGTTAAGACTCTGCGTGCCTGCTCCACCGCCGTGTCCCCGGCCAGTCACGCTCCGAGACCTGGCCTGCGTGAGTGTCTGCCGTATTGCCTCCAGGTTTGGGGGAAGGTGAAAGGGCGGAACACCGGCCCGATGATGGCCGCTTAGTCTTGGGGAGGCCAGTTGTCCTCTGCCGGCCTCTTGCCGGCGGGGTCAGTAGGAAAGCCGCAGGTGTGGGTCTGTCCTCTGCGCGCGTGTCTCCTGGCTGCCCGCTTCTGCGTGTTCTGGACGCTGGAACAGAAAGCTTGCTCTTCTTCGCTGTGACCCGCACCTTCTGGTGCTCCCGCTCCAGGGCCATGGGCCCGGGTCTTCCCCTGGTTACTAGTGCCTGAAAAGGTTTGTCTGGTAGTGTTTGAACCGTGGAGTTTCCTGAATATTTAAAAAGGTATTCAGCAGTGCCAGAAGAAAGTACAACTGTCCAAATGGGATGACTTTCAATCCAACAGAGAGTAAGTTAGTGGAAAAGGCAAATTTGTTGACAGAGAAATACTATGTAGTGTGAGAGGTGCTGCAATAGAAGAACGAATAGGGTAACGGGGGAGCATTGAGAAGGACCCATACAGTCAGGAAAGGCTCACCAAGGAGTGGGCACGTCCAGTCACCACGTCCTATTCATGCTGCCTGATATAATTTCTCCAATTTACACTGCGTACTTCTCATAGCCCAGTGTCAAGCCATCCCATGTCACTTCTAAGGGCTTTGCCTGTATTTAAAATAAATTGTAAATTCCTTAATGCATTATAGTGGCTCCTCATAGCCTTAACACTTATTTATTTGAAATATTTTATTCTTTTATTCTCTGAATACTTAAGTATTTTGGTATGCTAGATAGTACCCTAGACTTTGGGGACACAGCAAAGTCCCTGAGGTAGTGGAGGTGGTGTAGGTGGATTTAGGATTTTGAAGTTTTTCTTTTAGGAGAGTCTGAGTTAAAAAAAGTAAACCAACTACGGAGAATGTCGTGTTTACTGTTATGAATAAAAATAAAGCAGAATATTGAGAATGATGTATTGGGAGTAGTGGCTATAGGGTAGGATAAGATAGTCAGGAAAGACCTCTCTGAGGAAATAAAATGTAAGCAGAGCCTTGAGACATGCAATATTTGGGATAAGAGCATTGTTGGCATAAGAAACTACAAATGAAAGTCCCACAAGTGAGAACAAGCTTAGGGATGTGATCAGTACAGACAGAAGGCCAACTTTCACCTAGAACTAGTGAGCGAATGGAAGAGTGGTAGTATAAGATGTCAGGATTAGGTAATGGACTGATCTTATATTGGTTTGGAAGCATTTGATTTTGATATTTGGCTTCAATTTTATTATAAACTGGGGATCATGTTGGATGGCTTTAAACAGGGAAGTGATGTGATTTGTACTTTTAAAAGATCACTGGCTGCTGTGTGGAGACTTAATTACAGTAGGATAAGAGTGGAAGCCAGAGACTGCTATTGCAGTAGTCTAAATGAGAAGATGGTGACTTGAGGTTATAGGGGAAAAGGTGGTGTAGTTGGATTTAGGATTTTGAAGTTAGGGCTGATCGGATTTACTGATTTGTTGTGGTCCTTGAGGATAGGTCCCAAGGAAGCTTATTAGATTTTTGTCCTGAGCAATTGGATGAATTTCAGTGGATTGGGAAGACCGGAAGAAGTAAATCAAGAACTCTGCCAAACATTTGTTATAGTTGAGACCTCTGTTAAATATTTTCAGCCTCTTTTTGTTTTGTTTTTACCAACAGCCTCTCTTTTTCCCTTCAGTTCTCTCACTGTTCTACTCTTACATTTTCAGCCATATTGAATTTGAATTTGTTTACTTTGATTTTCCATGTTTTCCCCAAACGCTTTTTTACCTGCTCGTTGCTTGGACTACCTCTTACTCATTCTTCAAGTTTTAGCTTAGTTTACTTTCTCAGGGAGGTTTCCTGCAAGCATATTAGTCAGTGTTCCCAAGAGAGACAGAACTGGTAGGATGAATGGAAAGTTAGATAGATAGGTGAGGGAATTTACTAGGGGTTCACATAATTAAGGGGGCCGAGAAGTCCCATAACAAACCATATACAAGCTGGCAACACAGGGATGTCAGTAGTGTGGCTCAGTCCAAGTCTGAGGAGAACAGTATTCCAACTCCAGGAGAGTTAAAGAACAAATTCACCTTTCCTCTGCCTTTAGATTTTATCCTTCCCCTCATTGGCGGGATTAAGAATGGATCTTCTCCACTCAGTCAACTGACTCACACACTAATCTCCACTGGAAATACCCTCGCAGACACACCCAGAAATAATGTTTTACCAGCTATCAAGTTCTCTCTTAATTCAGTCAGGTTGGTACCTCAAGTTAGCAAAAATACTGGCCTTAGTGGGGACAATTCAGTGAGAACCTATCTCAGAATTTAAAACAGAGCTGGGGATAGCCCAGTGGTAGAGTGCTTGTCTATATGCATGAGACCTTGGGTTCCATCCCAGTAACTAATACACACATATTAACAACAACTAATTAACTAGGTTCAGTTCCCTGCTCTATGTATCCATAATAGTATATTGTTTATTGAAATTACTTGCTAAAATTCTGTCTTATTTGGCAGATTCTACATTTTTTAAATATTTTTTTTTAGTTGTAGATGGACACAATATCTTTATTTTATTTATTTTTATGTGGTGCTGAGGATCGAACCCAGTGTCTCACGCTTGCGAGGCAAGCGCTCTACCACTGAGCCACAATCCCAGCCCCAGATTGTACATTCTGTGAGAGGAAGAACTGTCTGTTTTGTTCTTTGCTGCCTTCCTAGTTTCTGGTACACAATAGCACTTAAATAATTTATAAATGAATGAATGGTAAAGTATTATAGGATGAATTGAAATATGTCAGATGAAGAAATGGGATGAATGGGGATGGGACAGGATCCAGGCAGATTGGAGGCCCATTACAAGTAGAGAACAGAAAGTTGAGAGAAATACTAAAGGTCTGATACTGGAAGTTGATTGTAGCTGCAGAACCTTATAAGGGGAGATGAAGTAGATCAGATTATGAAGAGTCATGCTCTTGTCACCTTAAGTTCTTGCTCTTTAGTTTTCTTGACTATAATTGACCTCTAAGGAAGGATAATAATAGTACTTGTGTTTGTTGTAATGAGTAAGATTAAATGAAATAATGAAAATCATTTAGCACAATGTCTGCATGTGAAAATGCTCAATAAATATAGCTATTCTAGGATAGCAAAACATTTATTTAGAGAAACAAAGTAAGATTTTAAAAGGTATTTTCTGTTTGAAGTAATCCACATTCTTCTACAATCATATGACCTAGTAGGAATGGCCATAAGTTTTCTTATTGGTGTTAGTTATTTGTATCGTTGGCTTTTTAAATGTATAATAGAGAAGGAAAAACTGAAGGGTTGGCATTTTGATAGAAAGAATAGAGTGATCCAAATATGAGCAAGTATATTTATAATCAGGACATTTCAAACCAATTATCTTTAAATATTCAGAATACTCATTTCTAACTAAGTATTTTAACTTGGAAAAGTGAGTTTATTTTGTTGTGAACCTTAAAATTTACTGAAAAATATTTCTCTAGACGAGTTCACTGTATCAGCAATCAAAATAAACTTTATGTAACTGTGAACTTTTAAAGGCTATTTCTTTTTGTTTTTGTTAAGATGATTTTAGTCTGAACTTATAGAAAACAGGTTGTCATTTCATGCTTATGTTACTAAGTATCTTTTTTCCCAGGCGAGGCAGGCGTGGGTACTAGGGATTGAACTCAGGGGCACCTGAACACTGAGCCAAATCTCCAGCCCTATTTTGTATTTTATTTTATTTTTGGTACCGGGGATTGAACTCAGGGGTACTCGACCACTGAGCCACATCCCCAGCCCTATGGTTTTTTGTATTTTATTTAGAGACAGGGTCTCACTGAGTTGTTTAGTGCCTTGCTGTTGTTGAGGCTGGCTTTGAACTTGAGATTCTCCTGTCTCAGCCTCCCAAAGTGCTGGGATTACAGGTGTGCACTACTGTGCCCAGCTTCTGTTTTGTATTTTATTTATAGAGAAGGTCTCACTGAGTTGCTTAGTGCCTTGCTTTTGCTGAGGCAGGCTTTAAACTCATGATCCTCCTGCTTCAGCCTCCTGAACTGCTGAGATTACAGGCATGTGCCACTGAACCCAGCACTAAATATCTTAAATTGTGTTAGCAATAAGGGATGATGAAGACTGCTGAGCAACTCATAAAATCCTTTATCTCTATTATGTTATCTTTTAGGTACAACAGAAAGAACATCCAGAAGTGAAAGGCAGCTGAGGAGAAAGGTAAACAATTTATATACTCTACTGTATACTGTTTTAATGGTTTCTGAAATTTGAAAGTGAGGCAGATACTCATTACAAGGTAGAAGGTGCTGTCAGAGAAGGCTTCACAAAGTCATGTTTACTGCGTGATTGCCACAGCTCTGGTAGGGGTTGATCTTCAACGTTTTTTGCCCTCTATCCAGAGAATACATCATTTTTAAGAGGTATACTCACTCAAATACTCCCAGGAAACAGAGTATAAAACTATTTTTTATAATGCCCTTGGCTGTTATGTAGCTTGGGTGTATGCATTCATCTAACCAGCCAGTCTTACTCTGTGAACCTTTCAATGGAGGAATCCAAATTATAAGGTCAGTTGATGAGCATGGAATCAGAACAAAAACACATTAGCTGGAAGTTAAATGGCATCTAGGCGGTAGTTTTCATAGGAATATCACCTGCTTCTAGGACATATACTATACTGGTTTGATGTTGCTTTAGATGAGCATTGCTGCATTTTACCACCTTAAATTTTACTTTTGTATTCTGGCCATCCCCTTCTACCATTAAAAAAATACGTGTGTGGGGGGCTGGGATTGTAGCTCAGTGGTAGAGCGCTTGCTTTGCATGCATGAGGCACTGGGTTCGATCCTCAGCACCACATAAAAATAAATATATTGTGTCCATCTACAACTAAAAGAAATTTAAAAAAAATACGTGTGTGTGTATTTTAGTATATGTATTTTAGAATACATATATGTTTATATATATGTTAATATGATTGACTAAGCTATTAAGTAGTTTTTCTCTGGGCTTGGGAGACATATAATTTCTCATTATGTATTTATTCAATCTGTTTAGCCCTAATTTACTTATTTTCAAGTTTTTGGGTTTTTCTTGGTGGTGCTGGGGATTGAACCCAGGGCTTTGTGCATGCAAGGCAAGCACTCTACCAACTAAGCTATATCCCCAGCCCTATTTCCAAGTTCCTGATCCTTATTTCTTATTTCCAAGTTTTTTGTGTTCCCCAATATACTGACTTCTATCAAAGAAGTTTTTAAAAATTTATTTCACAACATGTTAACACTGCATAAACAAAATGTGAAATGATTGCTGAAAGTCTAATTAAATAATTTAAATTTTAATTTAATTTAATTTAATTTTTAGTGAAGGAAAGGTGACATTAAAGGAGATCTTTGACAGAGGGTTTGAAGAAACAGTTCAGAGATATTTAAGTAGGTTTAATGGTTTTTCATTTGAACAGCAATATGTTTGTTGGAGGCTAGATTTTATATAGGTTGCAATTCTGCTTTTATTTCTCATAATTACTGCTTATGGTTTAAAATTAAAGAATATATTTAAAAATTTTAAGTATTTTATGTTTCTTAGGCATTGCCTCCTAGGACAGAGAAAATGGCTGTTGACCAGGACTGGCCTAGTGTTTACCCTGTTGCTGCACCATTTAAACCCTCCACAATACCTCTACCTGTTCGAATGGGTTATCCAGTAAAAAAGGGCGTGCCTATGGCAAAGGAGGGAAATCTGGAGCTTTTAAAGGTAAGATTAATTACTGGTTCATTGGCTCAGACCAATACCTAAACAAATGCTGATTTCCCCTCCATTCCTACCACCTTCAAGGTTCAAGCAGCGTATTGTATTTTTAAACTTTTTTCCAGGAGATTATGCTATACTTTGATTATTCATGGTACAGATGATTCAAAGAATCCTAGGCCTTTGAGAATGTAATTAATCAGTCTGCATCTCTCCTTGTGGCCTTTTTTATCACATCTTCTCTATATGTGTCTTTCAGGTAGAACAAAGAATAGTGAAATAACAAAGAATAGTGAAATAGTGAATAATTTGAGATTGAGAATTGGGATGTGAAGATTCCACTTTTTTTTTTTAATATTTATTTATTTTTTTAGTTGTAGGTGGACAGAATATCTTTGTTTTTATGTGGTGCTGAGGATCGAACCCAGTGCCTCACACATGCTAGGCAAGCACGCTACCACTGCGCCACAATCCCAGCCCAAGATTCCACTTTTAAAAGATGAATTTTAAAACTTTCTTTCCAGAAAGGTAGAATATTATTTAATATTATTATAATAGTCCACCAACTTTAACTTATTTACTACTAAAAGCAAAATAGGTCACTCTAAAAGCTTCATTTGATTGCAGCTATAATGATTTATGTAGTATAGATTTTTGTTTAAAAAAAGAAAACGTAAAAGCTAGGTGCAATAGTGTGCACCTGTAATCCCAGCAGCTGGGGAGACTGAGGCAGGAGGATCGTGAGTTCAAAGCCAGCCTTAGCAATTTAGCAAGGCACTAAGCAACTCACTGAGACCCTGTCTCTAAATACAATACAAAATTGGGCTGAGGATGTGACTCAGTGGTCGAGTACCCCTGAGTTCAATCCCCAGTACTGAAACAAAACAAAACAAAAAAGAAAACATAAATGCTTAGTCTGAAAGTATATATTTTAGATGATTTCCTTTTAATATACAATGGAAGTTATAATATAGTAGAAAATGAACTGTGTTTTCCACTAGATGAGAGTCTTCTTGCAAAATCAAGGAAAGTTTATTTAGAAGGTGATGTTAAAAAGTGAAAAAGGAAGAGGAAGAAGGGGTATTCTGCTACTGGACAAAGTGTAAACCAAATTTGGAAATAGGAATACTTCAAGAGATATGAGAAAGCAAACATTGAGGAAAACAAACCTTTCCTTCTTCAAATGAAGAGAAAGCTAACTTACTTGAAAGGGAAGGCCTTTGGAAAGTGTCACTTGGTGGTAGAGAGCAGCAGTATATTTGTAATAATGCTGATGACTGTGAATGGTACTTGAATAAATAGAAAATTCCAAACATTTAATGCATGCCATCTATTCAAAGTCCACAGTATCATTGAATACACTTAACTGGCCTAATATATGTAAAGTGCTTAGAAAAGTGCCTATGTAAATCCATGTGAACATTAGCTACTATTTTTTTTTTATGTACCTGAGGTTTATATTTTCATGTTTCAAAAATATAAACAGAAAGTAGTGGTGTGTGGCTATAATCCCATTGCTTGGGGGGCTGAGGCAGGAAGATCACAATTTCAAGGCCAGCCTGGACACATGGCAAGATCCTGTCTCAAAAAAATAAAAACACAGAAAATGACGCCACTCGGCCCATAATACCAATGGTCAGTGCCTATTTCAATATTTTAAAAGAGCTATCAGATTTTATTTGCTACATAGTTTATTGGCCTATTATTTAGTTTTATGAGAAAATTATGTTTTTCATGACATTTAACTAGCCAGGCCTATAGTTATAGTTATTTAGGAGACTGAGGCTAGAAGCTCACTTGAGCCTACAAGTTCAAGACCTCCCTGGGCAACCCAGTGAGACCCTATCTAAAAAAAAAAACTAATTTATTCTTTAAAATTTTTTATTTTAGATCCCTAATTTTCTGCATTTGACTCCTGTAGCAATTAAAAAACACTGTGAAGCTCTTAAAGGTAAGTGATTTGTTTTCATATAAACTTTATGTTGACTTTGAACAGCATTTAAAAATTTTAAAGGAAGATTTCTTTAAGATTGAAAATCTCAAGTCTGATGAGATTCAAAGAGCTTAAAATAGTGCCTGTGTAAGTCCATGTAAACATTAGCTATTACATTCTGAGTGATTGTCAGTTTCTTCTTTTTTTAAAATTTTTTAGTTATTGATGGACCTTTATTTTATTTATTTATTTATATGCGGTGCTGAGAATTGAATCCAGTGCCTTACAATGCTACGCAAGTGCTCTGCCACAGAGCTACAACCTCAGTCCAGTATCTTCTTTTTCTAAAAAAGGATTTTTAAGTTTTTTAGTGAATTATTAGATGTCAAATCTGCAACTTTTATTTTGCTGACCACTCTAGAAGGTATTATGACTAACAAAGAGAAATTGAAACCATAATCCTTGCTCACAGATAGGTTATGGACTTACTGTTGAGTTGTAGAAAGCATATACGTAAAAAGATTGAAGAAAATATTTCAGTTTTGCCAATAAATGCAAATTAATATGATTTAAACTGAGGCTAGTGAAGAAGAATACTAAGTAGCAGAATAGTCAGTGGGTTCAGTAATTGGATACAACACAGAGAACAGCTATCTTGAGGAAATTGTTAAGATTTTTAAAAAATTAGAAGTGGTATATACGTATGGTGAATCAAATAGTAGAAGAACCTAAGATCAAAAACAAGTCTTATGTTTCTTTTCCATACCAAGTCCATTCCAGAAATGTTCTTTCTCTTTTTTTTTTTAAATATTTATTTTTTAGTTGTAGGTGGACACAATAGCTTTATTTTATTTTTATGTGGTGCTGAGGATCGAACCCATTGCCTCCCGCGTGCTAGGTGAGCACGCTACCACTGTGCCATAACCCCAGCCCCCAGAAATGTTCTCTTTTAATCATTATTTAGTTTGAATGATTACGCAGAGTATTTATTTATACTTATATTCATAACAAGTATTTTTATGTTGTATGGGTATATGAATAAATAATAAAAGTAATCACAGATGTGATTATACCTCCAGTTTAGGATTTATTGATTTTTGAACAGTATCTGTTGATTTGTAGGCATAAACATAGATTTCATGCACTTATACTAACTACTACTTCTCCTGCTTGACATGCATAAAGGTAAAGGCAAATTTTTGTTCATAGTTATGTATACATTCCAATTTAATTTTGATCTAATTTGCATTGGACCAATATGTAGGATAAGCACATTTTGAATTGTTCCTGGTTCATAGCTGTTAGTGATTGAATTATGTAGTTTAATTCAAGAGTTATTACCTTTGGATAAAGTCTTAATGTATTAATGGTGACTAAAAGGTGTATAGCCGGCACAGTCCACACCTGTAACCAAAGGTACTTAAGAGGCTGAGGAAAGAGGATTGTAAGTTCAGAGGCTGAGGAAAGAGGATTGTAAGTTCAAGGCCAGCCTTGGCAGCTTAGCAAGACCCCGTCTCAAAATAAAAAATAAAAAAAGGGCTGGGAATGTTGCTTGGTGGTAGAGTGTCCTTGAGTTCAATCCCTAGTACTACAATAAAATAAAGATTTAAATTAGAAATTTTTAAAAAGGTATTGTATGAATGTTCAGCATTGTTAAGGCTTTTCAGGGAGGAAAAGAAAAGAAACCCAGAAACATTTTATAGGTAGATTGATTATGTTGGAAGGAGATGTAGAATAATGAACATAATTATGATTCAAACTGAGCTTTTGGGGAGGATATTACATTAAAAAAATTAAGGAAATATGTTTATAAGGGTTTATTCATTATTTATAAAGATGTGTTTATTTATATTAGTTATTTGTTTATTTAGGACCCTTATATAAGGGATAGTAACCTTCCTCTTGAAATGAGGAAAGAAAAACCTATTTTATTTATGTGGTCCTTTACTTTGGGTAATGCAATGGTTTTCTGTCCTTTTCAAGTATCTGTTTCTGTTGTTATTTGTGCTTGGAATTGAACTAAAACTGATGACTATTCCAAATTTTTGTGCCTTTTGGCACAAATCATTTATCACTTTTTGTGGGGGTGGGTACCAGGGTTTAAAATTAGGGGTACTCGACCACTGAGCCACATCCCCAGCCCTATTTTGTGTTTTATGTAAAGACAGGGTCTCACTGAGTTGCTTAGCGCCTCGTCATTGCTGAGGCTGGCTTTGAACTCTCAGTTCTCCTGTCTCAACCTCCTAAAGTGCTGGGATTACAGGTGTGCGTCACCTGGCCCGGCTTATTTATCACTTTTTGATCCTTTGTAATGTCAGTTAACAAATACATTTCTCTACACTGTGATAAATTCCAGTTTTCTTCTTTTTAAACATTATTTAAAAATGTATGTTTATAACCTAGCATTTGCTTATTTTAATGAAATACTTCTGTAATTCCTAATTTTTTAAACAAAAGGCTTTAATATGGCACATTTGGAAGAGTAGCATTATTTTTAAAAATATTTTTAGTTGTAGATGAACACAATACCTTTATTTTATTTAATTTTATGTGGTGCTGAGGATCAAACCCGATGTCTCACATGTGCTAGGCAAGCACTGTACCACTGAGCTACAACCCCAGCCTGTATCATTATCTTTTACAGTACTTAAATGATTTTTTAATCTTTGCTTAATTATGTCTTTACACTTTTTCCAGCCTCTGGATTTAGATTCCATCTTCCAAAGAACTCAAAGTCTTTCAAATATTCTTAGTTTTCTTTCAAGTAGGTTAGTTCAGATTTTATATCTAACTTGCAAATGGAAAATCTGAAGTACAGAAAAGTTAGGTAATTTATGAAGAATTTAATAATCAGTGGTATAAGTTGAATAAAAACCAAGGTCTTTTGCTCATGTCTAGTCCATTGCTCTACCTATCAGATAAGTAAAGGCTAACAGGAGTCTATTTTATGCTTTCCAGTTGGCTGTATTTTTTTAGACACATAATTTAGGTAATTGAATTTAAAAACTATAATTATCTTCTGGTGATTGAGATGACTTATTCACAGTTTAAAAGAAAAGAAAAAGATTCAGTGCAAATCCAATAACTCATAAGTCTCCAAAGTAATCTCTTATAAAGTGCTTGGCAGTGATCTATCTTATGGTGCAGGATGTTGGAATTTGTCCATGATGAGAATGAAATCTAAACTCAAAAGTCTTGCTCTGTTCACTTTTTTAAAATGTCAAAATGTTCTTAATTCTGAAGATGTATTCCCCTTCAAGGTAACTGAGTATTGATTTTTTTTTTTTTTAAACAGGGTATTTAAAGAATTGTGTGAGCTATGCTTAATTTGTGGGCATGTATTAAGTCACAGATATCGGAGAGTGTAACCCAGAGTGAAATTTTATTGACTGATTTTAAAATTAAGCCTAATGGGAACTAAATATAGTACTTCATATTAGAAAATAGCTTGGGAAAATGGTACTGGCAAAGTACCTCTTGCTGTCCCTTAAGTTATCACAAAGAAGACCTCCCACATCCACCTGTGTTTATGACCAGCCTTTCCTGCAGTTGGGCTTTGTTAGAGAAAGTCATGGATCCATGAGGTCTAACTTGTTTGGTCCAAGAAACCAGTTGCTTAAAGTAAGGCTATTTAAGGAATCAGAGGGGAGCCTGATAGTGTCATCCCAAGCCAGAAGCCCTCTATCACTCCATAGGAATAGGACAGTATAAAGTCAGCTGTTGATACCAATGGGAGGCTGGAGAGTAGTGCTCTTCCCCTCACCAGCTGCAATTAGGACCTGACATAATACCCCTGTGCTCTGGAAATCGATAGGAAGCCAAGGTCATGGTCACTATACTTGCAACTTTCTGTTGTGGCCTAGGTCTTAGACCAAGTCCCACCTCACTCTGGGCTGTTTTTACCGAATATATGAAGACAAAGCTGTTTCTTACTTTTTTTTTGGTACTGGGGATTGAACTCGGGCTCTCAACCACTGAGCCACATCCCCAGCCCTATTTTGTGTTTTATGTAGAGACAGGGTCTCACTGAGTTGCTTAGTGCCTCACCATTGCTGAGGCTGGCTTTGAACTTGCGATTCTCCTGTCTCAGCCTCCCTAAGTGCTGGGATTACAGGCTTGTACCACCGTGCCCAGCTCAAAGCTGTTTCTTTTTTCATTTAGCCCCACTGGCACACAGAAGTCATGTGGAAGAAAAATGAGTTATTGTAAGGATCAGTATAAAGATGACCTACGCTTTTGTATATGTTCAAGTTGAGGCTTTTCAGTTCAATTTCTGGAAGAGTGTTGACGATGCCTGGTTTTCCTCTTAGAACTTTTCTATAGCTACTTTCAGTTTCTTTCAGCTGATCTTTTGTAACTTTCCTTTTGGAGTGAGTTAACATTATCTGTTACTTTTCACAAACAGTAATGCTGTGGTCACTGAACAGTTTTCTTTTAATTAATAAGGAGGAATTAAACTGTCCCATAAAAGGTATATGTACAGCCATAATACATTTCTTTTTTTTTTAATCTCGGGGCTGGGAATTGAACCTCATGCATAGTAAGCACATACTCTACCATTGAAGTAACCCCCCCAAACAAAACCTGATAGTTGCCTTTTAACAGAGCACACTGTTCTCCACCAAACCTACTTTATCCAAATCATTCCCATAATTCTTCTTTATGGCTAGGCATGGTAGCAGATGCCTCTAATACCAGCAGTCAGTTTTGAGGCAGGAGGATCACAAGTACGAAGCCAGCCTGAGCAACTTAGCAAGATCTTGACTCAAAAAAATGACAAGGTCTGGAGATGTAGCTCAGAGGTAGAGCACTCCTAGTACCCCAGTACTCCCAACCAAAAATTTCCCTGTTTGTACCTAAGAAGAAAAGGTATGAGGAATGATGATGTGTGTATAAAGAAAATATGTGTTGTCATTTCATGTGACCTGAGAGTCATGTAAATAATTTGGTATTGTCATTATGCATTATAATGAGGATTTACTTGCAGAACTAACTTTTTAAATTCTCAGATTTCTGTACTGAATGGCCAGCCGCACTAGACAGTGATGAGAAATGTGAGAAGCATTTTCCAATTGAAATTGACACAGCTGATTATGTTTCATCAGGACCATCTATTCGAAACCCCAAAGCTCGAGTAGTAACCTTAAAGGTAAGAGATTTGTTAAAAAATAAGAATCATTAGAATACTTTATTTAAAGATGCCTTTTACATGTGACTACAAAATTAATATATATTTGTCATGGGAAATACAGAAGTTTTAAGTTATATGAAATTGTCTCTAATTCTCCCATTCAAAAATAATGAGCTGGGTGCGGTAGCTCACGCTTGTAATCCCAGCACTTTGGGAGGCTGAGACAGGAGAATCGTGAGTTCAAAGCCACCCTCAGCAACAGTGAGGCACTAAGCAACTCAGTGAGACTCTGTCTCTACATAAAACAGAAAATAGGGCTGGGGATGTGGCTCAGTGGTTGAGCGCCCCTGAGTTCAATCTCCAGTACAAAAAAAAAAAAGGTTAATAACAGTAGCTCATTTTAATATAAATACAGGTACCCTTTGTGTATTTTAATGGGGTGATGCCATGTGTGTTTTAGTAATCTGTTTTTTCACTTATTAAGAATTAATAAAAAAAGAATTAAGCATTTCCCAGTGTTATTAAACATTTTTTAATTTTATAGTTAATGGCTACATAATGTATACGTGAGCATCTATTATGTGCCTGGATAATGTTTTTGAGGTTGGGGATGCAATGTGGTATTTTGTTGTTTTGTAGTGCTTGGGATTGAACCCAGTGCTTATGAATACTAAGCAAGTACTCTACCACTTGAGCTATATTCCCAGCCCGAGTAGTGCTTTTTATATGGAAAATGTTGTAATAAATATCCTTAGAGACTAATATTTGTATATATTCCAAATTATGTTCCCAAGATAATGTCCTAAAAGAAGAGCTATCAGGGCTGGATTTGTAGCTCAGTGGTAGCATTTTTGCCTAGCATGTGTGAGTCACTGGGTTCGATTCTCAGCACCACATATAAATAGATAAAATAAAGGTCCATCAACAACTAAAAAAAAAATGTAAAAAAAGAAGAACTAAGCCGGGTGCAGTGGCTCACGCTTGTAATCCCAGCACTTAGGGAGGCTGAGACAGGAGGATCGCAAGTTCAAAGCCAGCCTCAGCAATGGCGAGGCACTAAGCAACTCAGTGAGACCCTGTCTCTACATAAAACACAAAATAGGGCTGGGGATGTGGCTCAGTGGTCGAGTGCCCCTGAGTTCAGTCCCTGGTGCCCAAAAAAAAGAAGAACTATCAGGTCAAAAGAGGTAGCTCTTTTGAAGTTGTTTGGTATATATTGAAAAATTTCTGCAGAAAATGTGAAAAATACAACACTAGCAGATTGTGAGAAAGCCTATTTTCTTACACATTTTTTAACACAGATATTATTACCCCTTCATTAACCTCCTTTCAACTGCTCCAGGCACCCATCAACCACTAATCTTTTTGTCTCTATGTAAGCTTATGCTTGACATTGAATAATACAATATGTATTCTTTGGCTTAATGTAATGTTTTCAGTATGTTTCATCTGTTCCAGCATGTGTGTTTTTTTTTTTTTTAAGTGTTTATTTTTTAGTTGTAGGTGACAGAATATCTTTATTTTACTTTTATGTGGTGCTGAGGATCGAACCCAGTGCCTTATGCGCGCTAGGCGAGCACGCTACCACTGCGCCATAATCCCAGCCCCATGTGTCATTTTTTTACTCCTTTTTACTGCAGAATAATACTTTATTTTGTGGATGTACCACATTTTATTTAGTAGTCTGTTAGTTGGTGAGCATTGGATTGTTTTGCTTTTTGGCAATTATGAATAATGCTGTTGAATTATGAATAACCAAAAATTTGGTGTGGAGATATGTTTTCTTTTCTTTTGGGTATGTACATAGGAGTGGAGTTACAAGGTCACATGGTAACTTTGTTTAACATTTTGAGGAACTGCCAAGCTATTTACTAAAGTAGTTGTAGTATTTTGCAATTTCAACAGCAAGTTTGAGGGTTTCAGTTTCTCCACATCCTTACCAATTGTTGTTACTGGTTATCTTTTCATTTTAGCCATTGTAAAGAATGTGAAATGATATCTTGTAGTTTTGCTTAGCAGAGCCCTTAGGATTAATGATATTGCACATTTTTTCATGTGTTTATTGACCATTTATATGTCTTGTTTAGAGAAATGTCTAGTTAAATTATTTGCCCATTTTTACTTATTTTGTCTTTGTGTGTGTAGTAGTGGAGGTTAAACTCAGGGTTGTGCTCATGCTAGGCAAGCACTCATACCGCTAAGCTATACCCCTAGCCCTTTTTATTTTATTTTGAAACAGGGTCTCACTAAGTTGCCCAAGCTGGCCTCAAACTTGGAATCCTCCTGTCTTAGTCTCCCAAGTAGCTGGGATAACAGGAGTGTGCCACTGCACCCAATGAGTTGTCTTTTTATTTTTGACTAGTGTTCTTTTTTTTTTTTTTTTTTTTTTTAATATCCTGGATATAGGCCCTTATCTGATATAGTATTTATAAGGATTTTCTTCCATTTTGTGGGTTGTTATCTCATTTTCCTGATGAACAAAAGTTTTGATTTTGATGAAGTCTGATTTATATATTCTTGTATCAATTTCTTTCATCTCTTGTGCTTTTGATGTCATATTTAAGAAATTATTGTCTGATTCAAGGTTATGAAGAGTTACTCCTACTTTTTTTGTATAAGTTTTCTAATTTTAGCTATTACATTTAGTTTTATGATTCATTTTTAGTTAATTATTATATCTGGAATGAGATAGGAGACTGATTCATTCTTTTGCATATTGTCCTAGCACCATTTATTGAAAAGAATATTCTTTCATCACAAATTATGCTGGCATTTTGTCAAAAATTGTGTAGTTATCTTTTAACCTGGCTACTTTTCTAAATTCTTTTTTTTTTTTTTTAATTTTTTTAGTTGTTGATGGATCTTTATTTTATTCATTTATGTGGTGCTGAGGATCGAACCCAGTGCCTCACGCATGCAAGGCAAGCGCTCTACCACTGAGCTATATCCCCAGCCCCTTTTCTAAATTCTTTTGTAATCTTTTATTATGAAAATTTTCAAATGTATGAATAAGTGGAAAGAGAGTAGTATAATAAACACACATAAACATACATGTCGATTTAGTCATTAATATTTTGATAAAATTTGTTTCATATACACTTGCACATACAGGTGTGCATGTGTGAATTTAAGTACTTTAAAATATTTCACATTTCATGCTAAAATACTTGAGTATATTATACTGTTAAAACACCTAATAAAATTGTAAATAATTCCTTGATATCATGTAATATAGCTACTCCTTGCTCAAATTTCCCTAATTGATCCCAGTGGCTCAGGAGGCTGAGGCAGGAGGATCATGAGTTCCAAGCCAGCCTTAGCAACTTAGTGAGGCTCTAAGCAACTTTGCAAGGTCCTGTCTCTAATAAAATATAAAAATGGCTGGGAATGTGGCTTGATGGTTAAGCACCCTGGGTTCAATCCCTGGTACCAAAAAAAAAATTTTTTTTCCCCTAATTGTCTTATCAAAAAGTTGTGTGTGTGTGTGTGTTTCAGCTTTTTTGTTTAAACCGAAGTCCAGGTCAAAGACCATTGCATTTAGTTGTAATGTCTCTTGTATCATTTGAAACAGGAAGCTATACCTTACTTGTCACCCTACTTCCTCTCCAATGACTTTACCATGTAAAGGAGACAAGTATTTTATCCTGAAGCATTTCTTCCTGTAGCATTTCCTATTACCTGAATTTGTCTGATATGTCCTGATATCATACACTTTACTTGTATCTCTTGTATTTCATATGAACTGGATGTTAGATTTAGAGGGCTGATTAGATTCCAGTTAAATATTTTTTCACAGGAATATAGATGTTGCCATGCATTTTATATTACATCATAGACACATAAGGTCTGGTTGTCTGATTTCTTGGTAGACTGAAATTGAAGTTGAGCACATGGTTAAGAGGCTTAAAATCTGCGCATTCTATTGTGAAGCTGTTTTTGATTGTTTTGCTTTTCCCTTCAATGACTAACCTGTGGGTGGATATATTCAATAAGTTTTAATCAGGTAAAATCTTTCTTTTCCGGTGGTAGTGAGGATTGAACGCAAGGATGCTCTACCACTGAACAACATCTCTAGCCCTTTTTTTTTTTGGTACTGGAGATTGAACTCAGGGGCACTTGACCACTGAGCCACATCCCCAGCCCTATTTTGTGTTTTATGTAGAGACAGGGTCTCACTGAGTTGCTTAGCGCCTCGCCATCGCTGAGGCTCGTGATTCTCCTGTCTCAGCCTCCCTAAGTGCTGGGATTACAAGCTTGTGCCACCGTGCCCAGCTTCCAACCCTTTTTATTTTATTTTGAGACAGGATCTTGCTGAGTTGCCCAGACTGGCCTGGAATTTAAGATCCTCCTGCCTCAGCCTTCCAGGACACTGGGATTACAAGTGTAATTACGATTGTGCCCAGCTTTGTTATTTTTGATGCTCAAAGTACATCCTAAACTTTGGCCAGTGGGTACTCTTTTAAGTTGGTTCCTTTTGTTCCAACTTATTAGCATTTGAAAGTTTACTTGTATTCTGGTCCAACACAATGAATGGTCAAGGCTCACTTTGCTTTTTTTTTTTTTTTGGCTCCGGGCATTGAACTCAGGGCACTCAACCATTGAGCCACATCTCCAGCGCCATTTGGTGTTTTATTTAGAGACAGGGTCTTACTGAGTTGCTTAGCGCCTTGGCATTGCTGAGGCTGGCTTTGAGCTCGCGATTCTCCTGCCTCAGCCTCCCAAAGTGCTGGGATTATAGGCGTGCTTAATGTCAGAGATAGGGCCTTTTGCATGCTAGACAAGCACTTTACCACTGAGCTACACCCCTAACTCCTGATTAGTAACTTTCTTTACTAAGTTTTGGTATCAAGATTGTGCGATCTTTATGAAATGAATTTATGAAACAATGGAATTAAGCATGTGTAGTCTAGTTTAACTCAGTCAATATGGTGGGATAAACACACATAAAATAAGTATGATTTGGAGATATTCAGATTTTTAAATTCAGAGAAGGAAAGTATGTTTTTCTCTATAGTCAGAGAAATAGTTTAGAATTAAAAACTTATGTTTGTATAAAACTTTACTATAAAGCACTATCTTCTGTTAATCTCATTTATTCCTGACAAAGATCCTGTGAATGAAGTTGTACTGAGGAAATTGTCTCAGGGAGGTAAAATAATTTTGATTGAAATCATGTAGCAAGTGGCAGTCCTAAGAATCAAACCCAGTTCTTTTCTCATGTGTAATATCAGAGGTTTTTTAATTATACTATACTTGCATTTAGAGAAAATATCTCACATTTAAACCTTTTTAAATTTATATAGCTCCTTTTGTGTTAAAATATAGACATTTGAAGATAGACATATACAATCACAACCTCCTGTGATTTGAAATACCCACATTATTTTGGGGATAATCTTAGTGAAACAGTATCTGTTCTTTGAAAAATAGCAACTTGAAAACAAAAAGCTTAAGGATTGCTTGGAGTTTTGGTGAGGAAAGACAGTTGGATGCCACTCCACCTTGAAGTCAGTATTAGTCCATGTTAGACTATAATTCTGCAGTGCCTTTCAGTGCTAGCAGGTGGCGTGAGTGTACCACACACTATTTCTGAAATATTTATGAGTTTCTGGCATAAAATGTATGTAGTTTTGAACATTAAAATGTTAATGTGAGGGCTGGGGCTGTGGCTCAGTGGTAGAACGCTTGCCTTGCATGCGTGAGGCACTGGGTTCAATCCTCAGCACCACATAAAATAAAGATATTGCGTCCATCTACAACCAAAAAAAAATATTTAAAAAAAAAAATGTTAATGTGATTGTGATTTTTAAAGTAGTCGTTAGCTGCCGTATTTTTTTACCACTATGGCAAAAAAGCTGAAACACATTTTTAAAATGACTTAATGTATTGCTAAACATTATTATGATTTTATTGAAGGGAGTTTCAAAAGGATCGATCACTACATTCTTACTATCCTAATATAAAAGCTATTTATTTTTCTCTATAGATTGTCTCTGTATACATACATATGTACATGTATTTGCATAATTGTAATAATATAGGTATATTTTCTTGTAATTCTTCATGTTGTTATTAATCTGATTTTTCATAAAATGGGTTATTTATCTCTCAGGCTTTAAACCTAGTTGTTGATACATGTTCTTTCCAGAGGACTGTGGTAATTCCTAGACCATTGCCAAAAACAAAATAAGTATTATTCTTGCATTCAAATGTTTACCATTCGGTGGGGAAAAATTGGCATATAAATAGACTACTATGTCTTGAGGGAAGTGCAGGATTACTGAAGCTAAAGATAAGAACCAGATGGAATTTAAAAATGTTTAGCCTGTTTGCTTCTTCATGAATTCACAACTCTTTCTTAATGATCTACATATTAAAGTAATCTATGCTTGCTATGGTTTGCATATGAGTTTGTCTCCCAAGGAGTCATGCATTGGTAGCTTGTTCTCAGTGTGGCAATGTGGGGAGGAACCAGACCTTTAAGAGATAGAGCCTCGTGGGAGGTCCTTTGGTGACTGGGGAGAGATTAAGATAGTTCTGGAAGAGATTAAGGTTATTCTTAGAGTGAGTCGTTTACAAGAGTGAGCCTAATCCCTGAATTTCTTTCTGGCTCCCCATCTTACAATATGATTTCCTTTTCTTTTTTTATTTCTTTCTTTCTTTTTTTGGCGGGGGGGTACTGGGGATTGAACTCAGGGGTACTCGACCACTGAGCCACATCCCCAGCCCTATTTTGTGTTTTATTTAGAGATAGGGTCTCACTAAGTTGCTTAGCACCTCGCCATTGCTGAGGCTGGCTCTGAACTCGCGATTCTCCTGTCTCAGCCTCCCAAAGTGCTGAGATTACAGGTGTGCACCACTGCGCCTGGCTATGATTTCCTTTTCTTATATGTATTCCCACACTCTGATACCAGTGCCATGACCTCAAACCTCCATAACTGTGAACTAAATAAATCTCTTTTTTTTTTATAAAATTACTCAGCTTCAGGTATTTCATATAATAACCAAATATGGGCTAATGCCTCACTTTATTTAACTGTATTCTCCTGTCATACCTATTCATCTCTAGATACTTTTAGCTCATGCCATAATTCTCTACAATTTAAAAAGTGTGTTATTTTATTCTAGTATTTCCCAAAACATGTGTTAAAGAAGCCTAATTCTGTGAACTATTCCTTAAAAATTGAAATCTGGGGTCAAATAAATTTGAGAATCATTTACATACCCACTCTGTATTTTGAAATTCCAAAATGCTCTAAGAAGTACATAAAAAAAAATCCTGTTAATAAATTCAGCATTTCCTAAATGTATTTAACAAATAGTTTTAAAAACTTAACAGGCTATGTATTAACTTTTGAAAAACATTGAACTGAATTGTTTAGAATGTTTTGAGCTGGGCATGGTGGCACACACCTGTAATCCCAGCAGCTCTGGAGGCTGAAGCAGGAGGATTGGAAGTTCAAAGCCAGCCTCAGCAATTTAGTGAGGCTCTGAGCAACTTAGCGAGACCTTGTCTCAAAATAAAACAAAAAGGGCTGGGGATGTGGCTCAGTGGTTAAGTGCTCCTATATTGAATCCTTAGTACCAAAAACAAAAACAAAAGTTTTGATCCTTCTCTGTTCCAATATTCTAGCCTCTGAGAGATCTGTGCCTTTTAAAAATAAATGTCCCTAAAACAATTGCAGTAATAACAGGTCTCATAATTGCATGGTAGAAATTTCTTAAAGCTGTGATATTTTATCCATTTATTCTATTGTCCAGCTTTGATAATACTAATTAAGCTTAATTCTGTTTATGCTTTTAATAAGCATCCTAATTGGCCTTTAAGACAAGTCATTAATTCTTTCAGGAAGGTACACATGCCCAGAACTTTCAAAGAACTCCCAATAGCATATTCCTTTCTATTTTATTTCTTTTTCTTTCCATAAATAAGATCAGGCTTTATAATATATGCCAACTATTAACTCTGTATAGAAAGTAGTTTGAAAAGATTTCTTTTTTGTGGGTTTAATGTTAATACAAATAACATTGCTACTTTCTTTCTTTAAACAAGTTACATGAAATTATTTTTTTCAAATAATTTTTTCTTTTACTTTTAAGGTGAAACTTTCCAGTTTGAATTTAGATGATCATGCAAAGAAGAAACTCATTAAACTTGTAGGAGAACGATACTGCAAGACCACAGATGTACTTACCATCAAAACAGATAGGTAAAGAAAGAAAAGTTGAGCAGACTGTGCACATGTGTTTCTTTGTCCTCCAGTATTTCTGCAATACTTTTTAGTAGCAAAGGGTTAACAAAGTTGTTTAATTTGTTTCTTTTTTTCCAATATCTTTATTTCATTTGTTTTTATGTGGTGCTGAGGATTGAACCCAGTGCCTCAAACGCTTGCAAGGCAAGTGCTCCACCACTGAGCCACAGTCCCAGCCCTAATTTGTATTTTTAATATCTTCACACTAGCCTACTTTTGTTATGTTGTTCACATATGCAGAGAGGATTGCTTAGCTAAGTTATTGTTGTTTTTAATATTAATTTTCATATATCCATATATATAAAACTGATAAGAACTTGGAAGACAGAAGTATGATTTGCTAGTGATTAATACTTAAATAGATAGGTTGGTTTTTTGTTTTCTTAATTGGATTTGTGATTCTGGAATCTGGCAACATCTCATTCCATGAAATAGAATACCCTTAAACAGGTTTTTTTTTTTGTTTTTTTGGTACTGGGGATTGAACTCAGGGGTAATTGCACACTGAGCCACATACCCAGCCCTTTTTTGTGTTTTATTTAGAGACAGGGTCTCACTGAGTTGCTTAGCGCCTCGCCATTGCTGAAGCTGGCTTTGAACTTAGGATTCTCCTGTCTCAGCTTCCCAAAGTGCTGGGATTACAAGTGTGTGCCACCATGCCTGGCCCTTAAACAGGTTTTTACAAAATGGAAGCCTCAAAGAGTCTTGTAGTTCAAAATTAAAATTATCAAATTATACATGTGGAAATTTATCTGGGCATTTTTGTAAATAAGTAGAATTTCAGAGCCAGAGTAGATGTTTATAAATCCAGTATTAAGTGTATCACATATGAACTTATAAGTTTTATAATTTTCTTTTGATATAAAGAAAGGTTATTGGTATATCTTTACTAAATGGTTATTTTCTTATTAGAATTATACTTTGGTTGTTTCTAAATTATGTCAAAATATAAAAGACCTGTCTTTAGAGAAAAGTGAGTATGCAGAATGCCTTTCTCCCTGCCTAATCCAGTTTCAAAGCATTTGGAGGTATCAGAAACAATTTGGTCTTACATCATGAGTCTTGGTGGTAGGAAGAAGGAAAATGACATACATATAGAAATAGTAATAGGTAGAGGCAGAAAAGATAAAGGAACTATGGTTTCTGATTATTACCTTATGAGGGAAATATTTGAAATATATTAGTAATATTCCTTTTATTCTCTTTGGAAAATGCAAAATAAGGTTGAATTTTTACTTTATTCAACTTTAAAAATATTACTGTTTGAAACTCTGTAAGTACTTGATAATGTTGCTTTTTTTCTAGTATCAGTTATATATGTTTTATGGTAATGGTTATTATAGAGAACTATTAAACAAACATAAATGAAGAATGAACAGTATAGTTAAAAGTCATTTGTCGAGAGAAACGGCAAGATGGCGGCTAGAGAGAGGCACCATCCAGTCTCACCAAACTACAGATCAAAATTTTGCAACAAAAATTTCTTCCACCCAACTTTTCGGCAGTGGATTACAGTCATCATCACAGAAAATTTCACTTTCGCGTGGAAGCAGTGCAGGCGGTCTTTGACAGAGCGTGTCTCCAGCGGCGGCAGCCGCATGGCCGCGGGGCAGGGAGACCCCTGCGGCTCCTCAGAACTCGCCGCGGGTAGGAACTGCGTCTACTCGAGAAAATTGGATCCAAGGCCCAATCAACCACACAGGATCTGGGCAAGCTCGCGTGGTCCCACGACCCCAGCCGTCAGCCACTGGGGAGCGCGCCAGCAAGGGCGGCGCTGCAAAGGAAGATTGGGACCGCACCAGTTCTGCTCCAGAGTGCAGGGCAGACAAAGCAGCGGAGGGAGCAGATCTGCTAAAGGGAACTTCCACGGGGACACAGACAACAGGAGTTTGGAGACAGCTACTGCGAGACTCTGGGAGTATAATCGAGGTGGGATATTGGAAAGCAGCTCTGTACAATCTTCCACGGACAGCTTCCTCAGCGAGCCAGAAATTGACCAGGTTGGGACTCTCACACGCGAAACACGAGCCGAGTAAGTCCAGCAAGCAACGAACAACGCCACCTACTGGAGTTGAAAGGAAACATACCTGTCTATTCACTTTGAGACTGTTTTTGAATATTGATTGTTTGTTTGTTTTGTTTTGCTTGTTTGTTTGTCTGTTTGGTTTTTTTTTCTCTCTCTCTTTACTTCCTCCCATTTTCTCCTTCTATGCTCTTCCACTCTCACTTTGCATTTTATCCTTTATCTTTCTCTCCCAATATTTCTACTGTTTAATCTTTTTGCTTTATTTCTCTGTTCTTTCCCATCTTTCTCTATCCTCCCCTCGTCTCTCTCCCACTCCTCCTACCCTCTAATCCCCAACAGTTGTGAATCCAAAGATTTGTTTTACAGTGGGATATAGTAGATTGGGACTCCTGAACCAAATACTGGAGGGGCACTAGATAGTCCTGTTTCTACCACTTACATAGGTTTTAGTTTTCTTGCTATTGTTGCTTGCTGTACCCTACATCTCTTCCTCCCTACCAGTCCTCCCCAACTCACTGTCACCCTCTCAAGTACTAGTCAGCCCCTCTTGGATTCATTTTTCATGC
>PVHX01011074.1:0-66268 GCA_004024805.1 Geosciurus inauris | reverse complement strand
TAAGAACAGAAGCTGGGCGCGGTGGCACACACTTGTAACCCCAGCACTTAGGGAGGCTGAGACAGGAGAATCACAAGTTCAAAGCCAGCCTCAGCAATGGCGAGGCGCTAAGCAACTCAGTGAGACTCTGTCTCTACATAAAACACAAAATAGGGCTAGGGATGTGGCTCAGTGGTCGAGCACCCCTGAGTTCAATCCTCAGTACCAAAAAAAAAAAAAAAAAAAAAGAACAACAACAACATAGTATGTAATGATATATGCAAATTATATAATATTTGTAATCATATATAAATATACAGTAAAGGAGTTCAGGCCATCTACAGCTAATCTTCTATAAAATCATGCTTGATTTTACTTTCAAATACATGTGAGTTATGGATAGTATCTCCAACAACTATTTTAACATTTGCAAATTGCTCAGCATTACTACCTGTTAACACGAATACTGTATATACTTCTTTTCAAATACAGGTCGAGAATTCCTAACCTGAAAAGCCAAAATGCTCCAAAATCAAAACCTTTTGATCACTGACATGCTGCCACAAGTGGAAAATTACACACCGTAAAACTATTTTATGCACAGAATTACTTAAAAATATTGTATAAAATTAATTTCAGGCTATATATATAAGGTAAATATGAAACATAAGTGAATTCTGTGTTAGATTGAGGCCCTAGCCACAAGATATATTATGTATATGCAAATATTCCAAAATCCAAAATCTAAAATCTAAACCACCCTGGAAGCAAGCATAATGATAAGGGAACCTCAACTTGTATTACATTCATTGGATATATCTGTATTCTAGCTCCATGCCTTAGTACAAAGTCATTATATTTCAATAAATTACCACTGAACAAACACCAACTAGAATTTTAATTTGCTATAAAAATAACAGTGCTACTGAACAACTCTCGGGAGTCTCTGCAACTTAGAAAAATTAAATCTTACTTTATTTAGGTCTTCATGGAGTCCATCCATGAGAAACAGAAGCAATTCTTGTGAATCTTGTTGGCTGTACCCTGCAAACTGGTCATTGATCTTCCCGATGGTGATTTTAAAGTCTTTTGGACTGATGTATCTATATTGTCCCGTCCACAGGGCTTTCATGATTATACCAAACTCTTCTGCCACTTCACCTTTATGTCCCAACAAATTTGACCTATGTAAGTAAAATTGAAGTTTAAAAAAAAAAGCAAAAAAGGAAAATGTTCAAAGGGACAGTGGGTTCTTGATGTCAACATTAAACTATTCACATACCACAGTCCTATGTTAAAAATATTTACGTGTAGGTTTATTACCAAATACTCATCTGAATCTTACTTTGCTAACAGTCCTCCAACTTACCTAGTTTGTTGCAAGCAAACCTAGCAGGCTGCAAGCCTGCTCCTCCTACTCATCAACAGGCTGCAGTTTCCTAAGAAGGAGTTCTGCTTTCTTGTACTGCTCTCTTCCTGTGTGTCTCTTGCTATAACAGTTGGATTTTCTCTTTTTCTTACAAATAAAGATATTTTCCCTTTTCCTAAATTCATCTTCTCTGGAACTAAGTGAGAAATGCTATGGTTTGAATGTGTCCCCTCCAAAATTTAGCTGTTGCCAATGTGACAGTGTTAAAAGGTAGAGTGTTAAGGCCATGAGGGTTCCTCCTCATGAATGGGATTAGGCACACCTAGAAAAGGGCATGACAAAAGTAGTCTGTCCTCTCTTGTCTTTCCATCTTCTGCTATGTGAAGACACAGCAAGAAGCCCCTGACCAACTGGGTATGGTGTTGTACAACTCTAATCCCAGCAACTCAGGAGGCTAAGACAGGAGATCCTAAGTTCAAGGCAAGCCTCAGCAACTTAGACCAACTTAGGAAGACTCTGTCTCAAAAGGACTAGGGATGTACCTCAGAGAGACAGCACTCCTAGGTTCAATCCTCAGTACCAAAATAAAGAAGATCCTGACCAGAGATGCTACCACCTTCATCTTGAACATCCCATCTCCAGAACCAAGAACAGTGAACTTCTGTTCTTTATAAATTACCCAGTCACATGTACTTTGTTAGAGCAGTACAAAATGGACTAGATAGTAAGTATGATTAGAGTATCCTTTTAATAGTATATTGCGGGGCTGGGATTGTAGCTCAGTGGTAGAGCACTTGCCTCACATGCATGAGGCACTGGGTTCAATCCTTAGCACCACATAAAAACTAAATAAAGATATTGTGTCCATCTACAACTAAAAAAAATATTTTAAAAAATAGTATATTGCGACTTGGGACCATTATGTTAAAATAAACCAAACTCAGAAGGTCAAGGGTTATATGTTTTCTTTCATACGTGGAATCTAGAGAGAAGGTGGTGGTGGGGAGGTTGGGGCATGGATCTCCTGAAAATCAAAGGGAGATCAGCAGAACAGAGGAAAGGAACTCAGGGATGGGAGGAAGGGAAGGAGGGGAAGTGACAATGACCAAATTATACTGTCATGTGCACATGTCATGAATTCCAACAATAAATCCCACCATTTTGTACAACTATAAAGCACCAATAAAAAAAAATGTACGAAAAAGAGCAAGGCTCAGGAGCAGAAATATGTTGAATTATAGAAAACAGCACTACTCACCACACACACACACACACACACACACACAATTGCCAAAGTAAGACATTTATTACCTGTTAATATCATCCTGATAACAATTTCGGTTGAAATAATCAGCCAAATGTGGGGCATTACATAGGCACTGCAATATTGAGTTCATATAACAAGTATTTCCTAAATTACGAAGTCCAGTAAGAGCTGGTCCAGATCCTCCAAAAACAGGATTGAGGTTCCGAATCTGAGAAGCAGAGAGCCTTGAGATCTCAGCTTTAGGATAGCACACTGGCCTGAGGAAGAAAGAGTATAGAAGATGTCTTAAAACGCAGAGCATCAGAAACAGGTTCACACTACAACTGGCAGCAAACTATACTACTTGCTAATCTTGTTCAGTCTATTAATTCATAAGGCAATTGCATCTTACAGGACACTTATTAACTAGGTTACACCAGGATGTCAAATGGGTTCCTCCCATGAAACACATACCTTTTATCCTCATATGTGGGTTGGTGGTCCTAGAGATACCATGAGAGAGATTCTCTAGCTTCTCATGAACAAGGAGCTCAAATAGAGAAGGCTCTTTCAAATTCCTTAAATGGCTCAGGGAGGTTGGCAATGTAAATGTTTGAACTCAATCAGAACGGCAAAGAATCATAAAAATACATTACCATGGAACATGTATCAGAAGAGGCAGAGGTTATTTGGGTAGTATTACCTGAAGTCTAGAATTGTGGTTGACTAGTCACAGGTGGGAAAGTCAAATTTAAATCAATTACAATTAAAAATCCAGTTCTTCAGAGTCACTAACCCCATTTCAAAATAGCCACAACTCACATTAGCACTGATAAAGAAAATTTCCATTAGCGCAGAATGATCCTCTGGACAATGCCAGACTAGAGAAAGCCTCCTAGACTTTTGTATTTGGTTTGTATGTGGAACTACTAGAACTAGAGTACTAAGGAAAATCTTAACTGATACGTCTTTTTCTTTTTTGAAGCACTGAGGACTGAATGTTAAGGGCTCTCTGCTACTAAGCTACATCCCCAGTTCATTTTAATTTTTGAGACAGGGTCTTGCTAAATTGCTGAGGCTGACCTTGAACTTGCAATCCTTCTGCCTCAGGCTTCTGAATACTATAGGCACATGCCAGCACGCCTAGCTATTTTGTTGAGTATGTATAAAATTCAAGAACTAAATATGAGATAGTCTTTAAAGCACTGCCAGATTAATAAACTTTAATAAGAATGGTAATTCAAGAAAGAATTAAATCTTACCAGTTATTATAATGATCTTTAAAGTCTGTAACTAAATAGATTTTTTTTTTTGGTACCAAGAATTGAATCCAAGGGCACTTAACCTCCAAGCCACATCTCTACTCCTTTAAAAAAATATTTTATTTAGGGATGGGGTATCACTAAGTTGCTGAGGCTGGTGTTGAACTAATGACCCTCTTGCCTCAACCTTCCAAGCTGCTGTGAATAGAGGCGTGTGCCACCATGCCCTGCAGATAAACAGAATTTTAAAAAGCTCCTTCAAACAAGTTTCTACTTGACAGGGTAAATTCTCAGGAGGAAAAAATATCAACTACTTCCATGAAATGTATTAATAAAGGGGCCAAAAAGATAGCCTAATTGGAATTCCTTAGTAATTAACAAAGGGCATATAATGGGAAAACCTATTTATTTATATAGTCAATATAAGTAAGTACCCAAGAACCTGCAGATACCAATATCTAAGAATACTCAAGTCCCTTCTATAAAAATCTATAGTATTTGCATTAACCTGTGCACATCCTCCTGTGTACTTTAAATCACCTGTAGATTACTTGTAATAACCAACACACTGTATGGTTAGGAAATGACAAAAAAGTTTATTCATTAGCACATTCAAAAAGAGATGAAGCCAGGAATATATCTAAATGAGATATTACTTTGGGAAACTTAAATGAACCTATTGATCACTACCTGTGAACAGAATAGCAGAAATACAATGAAGAAATGGGAACAAGCTGGGTGCGGTGGCGCACACCTGTAATCTCAGCAGCTTAGGAGACTGAGGCAGGCAGAGAGAGAGTCCAAAGCCAGTTCCAGCAAAAGTAACTCAGTGAGACCCTGTCTCTAAATAAAATATAAAATAGGACTAAAGATGTGGCTCAGTGGTCGAGTGCCCCTGAGTTCAATCTCCAATACACTCCCTGTCCCCCAAAGAAGAAAAGGAATGAGGCACATACACTGTAGTGTTTGTTTCCATACTATAGGAAAACTTTGCTCTCACCTTATTGGTTGAGGAGAAAAAAATCTGGGACTTGGGTGCTGCAAGAATGGAAACTCAACAATTCTGTAAATTACAGCCTAAAAGGGAGAAAGAGGTCTCCCACAGATGGTCTATGAAAAACTTGTACATCATCTGTGGCATACTACTATAAATTCTAACAGTGTATAAAAATACTTGTAGATCTGTATTTACTTATGATAAACCTCTCTTGTATATTAAGTTAGCTAGCACTTCGGTGAAAAAACAAAAACACATTTCCTTATTCATTTCTTTTTCCTCCATGATAAATAACAATGTTTGGTATAGCCATCCACAGAAATTTCTGATTCCTATCTTTATTTAATATGGTGATCTATTTAGAGCAGGTCTTAAAATACAATATCTTATTCTAATTCTTGGAGTTAGAATAAACTTACTTATTTTCCCGATTAACTGTAGGAGTTACCATTGGCTTCCTCTTTTCTTCCTCTTGAATGGCCTGGGTGATGTCTGGGGAGGAGTAGGAGCGCTTCAGTTTGGATGGTTCCCTATCCCTTTCAGCAGGAATCTGGGGCTTAGCTTTATGAGTTGGAGGGGTGGAAGAAGGTGCAGATGAGGGAGCCATTTCCGGTGGATACATATGAACAGTGTTGGTGGGTGAATGATAATAACGAAAAGTTCCAGTAATTGGGTCAAGAAACTTAGAAGGAAAAGAAAAACAAAACAAAACAGAAAACCAAAAATGACCATTTTATAAACAAATCATTCCAAAGTACATTACTACTAAATTTATTTTTAGATTAATTTGGGGTGGTTTGCTGGGGATTAAACCCAGGGACTAACACATGCTAAAGCTCACACTCTAGCATTAAGCTACATCCTCAGCCCTTACAATAATTCCAATAAAATGATGACAATCACTTCTCTAATTAAACTTCCAAGGATGTTCAGGTTTTAACATAATACACTATTTCAAAATAATATTGTCAGAATGCTCATGCATTGCAGACAGCATTCCAGGTTGGGTATTTCAATACATCTAACCCTATGGTTATTAGGGGAAGGAGCTGTGTCCTCTACAATGAAGAAACAGAAATGACTGCACTAGAGATGTAGAATAAAGAAAATAAAAATATACTTTTAAAGGAACATAGTAACTTATTTATTTCAAATTCTCATTTTGACTTTTACCTTGGCCCAGCCTGAAGGCAATCCTGGTACGATCCTCCCCATTTCTTCACTTCGTGCTCTTGTCAAAGGTTCTCGCTGAGCCTCATATGAAAATAAAGGAAAACAATAATTGATTTTTCAATGAAATTTTGCCATACATGTACTGAAGATGCCTGTACCAAAAAAACTTTGCCTTGGCTGCCCTTCTTATATTTAAAAACAGATTCAAAGATGAAGAACACTTTTTCTCCATGTCCAAATATTATTATACCAATAGGAAGAGGAATGTAAAAAGGAAAAAGTATGATGAAAAAACAAAGAGCATTAAAAGATTAAGGGGGGTGCATTTCAAGATGGAGTCAAGAGGCCACAGGGAGGCAGAACTTATGCACAACTCCAATTGCTGCCTAAAAATGTTAACTTTGGTTACCTCCTGACTACAGGCATCTAGAACAAATAATTATAATGTGACCAGAGATTCAAATGCACATCAAAAGGTTATTGGACTCTTGTTTTATAGACATTTCTACCAAGTAATAATGGGACATTTATTTATTTGTTAATGATTTTACTCAGTAAAAATGTCTTTTTATCTTCTATTGTTCACATAGCCCCTGTCACAATTACTCTCCAACAGAAATTTTCCCATAAGCAGCCCGTTTTAGCCTTCTCTGGAACACTGACAGACTTGTCTGAACCTGTCTTTCCTGAATTGCAGTTCCTAAGACCCTAAATAAAGTCCATTTTACTTTTGCAGTTCCTGAGTTTGGAATAATCAACAGGAATAATGTGCATAAGACTATAATGATGACAGGCAGGTGGCTTTCCATATTGGTTCATGAGGACAAAGGATCCAAATAAAAAAGGCTACAAATTTATATATCATGACCTATTCTGTCACCTTGCTCTAACACATCTTCTACATTTATTCACCTCACAAATTACTGTAGTATTATGAGAAAATACTCATATAATGAGGCACCAACTTCTCTAACCAGATGACACATACTTCTACCTCCTTTAGTCAAAAATTATTAATTAAAAACAAAAGAGCCTAATAATAAGGCACCCAATTTCTATTTTCATATTCTTCCCATCATAAAATAATTTTGGTGAACACAATAATACAATTTGTGTGCTAGAAAAATATTATCAAAGGCAAATGGGACAACTGACTACACAAATACAAAGAGATGAATTTAGAACTTTAATTCATACTATAATAGTCCTCCCTTATCTTTGGGAAACATTTTCCAAGATCTCCAGTGGATGGCTGAAACCACAGATAACACAGAAACATTCATATATATACATATGATGATTTTCCCCATATATACACAGACCTGTGATAAAATTTAATTTATAAATTAGGCAAAGTAAGAGATTAACAAGAACTAATAAAGTAGAATGATTATAATAAAAGTTCTTTAAAACTTATGAACTATTTATTCCTTGAATTTGCCATGTAACTTTCAGACCATAGCTGACCATGAGTAACTGAATCTGAGGAAGAAGAAATCAGAGCTCCTGCTGTATATGTAAAAATTAACTCCAAATGGACAGAGATCAGGCTTGGGATGTGGCTCAGTGGTAGAGTGAGTTCAATCCCTGGTAGTGCCACCCACTGCCCCCACAAAAAAATAAAAAGAAAAAAGAAAAGAATAACAAGTATTGAACAGGACATAGAGAAATGGGAACCTTCATATGTTACTAGTAAAACAGGGTAACCACTTGGAAAACATTTTAGTGAGTTTCTTTAAAAAGCTTTCTCACAATATAGCAAGAAAATCTCACTCTTGAGTATTCATTCAAATCAAATGAAAACATTTTCATAAAAAGACTTATATATGAATGTTCACAGTAGCATTATTCAAAATAGTCCCAAAGTAGAAACAAACCAAACATCCATCAACTGATGAGTGAATAAAATGTAGTATGTCCACAAAATGTAACCCTACTTGGTAATACAAAGAAATGAACTACCAATACATGGATTAATCTAAAAATATATGCCAGGTGACAGAAGCCAGATGTGAAAGACTACAAATATCCCAGAGAAAGTAAATCAACAGAGACAAGAGAGTACGTTCAGTGTTGCCTGGGGCTTGAAGGGGACAACAAGAGTGATTAATTGTGCATCACATCTTTCTGGTGTGATGGAAATGTTCTAAAATTGGACTGCTAATGGTTTTACAACTCCGTAAAATTTTTTAAATTGCCCAACTGTACACTCAACATGGGTGATTTTTTATGGTATGTAAATTATACATCAATTAAACTCTTGAAACAAAGGCAAAAATGTCTTATAAAAAGTGTAAGCATTTGAAAAATTGTGAAGAAACACTAAACAAAATTTAATCTCTTGAACATTTTTAGGTACATTGGTTAGTGGCACTGGGTGTTTTCCCCATTGTTATATAATCCATCTTCAGAACTCTTCTCATCTTTCAAAAGTGAATTCCTTATTTCCCCAAGTCCCTGGCAACCACTATTCTATTTTCTGTGCCTACTTTAAATAATCTAATATAAGAGGAATCACAGCACCTATCCTTTGTAATTGGTGCATTTCACTTAGCATAACATCCTTATGGTTCATCCATGTGGTATGAATCAGAATTTCCTTCCTTTTAAGGTTGAATAATTTCCCACTGTCTGTACACACATTTGTTTATACATTCATCTGCCAATGGACACCTGGGTTGCTTCTATCTTTTGGCAATTGTGAATAATACCGTTATGGGTATACAAATCTCCCTTTAAGGCCAAACTTTTGATTCTTTTGGGCATATATCAAGAGGTAGCTCTTAGATCATACAATAAGGCCTAAGTATTTTTTATATTTCATAAAATAAAGAGAACATACTGTCAACTTTAAATAGGAAGTCAAACTCTAGTCCTTCTAGCATATAAATAGATCAATTAAATAAAATCAAAAAGCAGCCACCACAAGATGGTAAAAATTCTCTCAGAGAGTAGATCTCAAGATAAAGGGTGACTACATGACAAAGATAATCATGTGGTTATACATGTTAAATCTATGATTTTTGTTCCAGTTTTCTTTTTGTGAGGTGTTGAGGATTGAAACCAGGACTCTCCACCATGCTAAACATGTACTCTACCACTGAGCTACCCTCCAAACCTTTTCCAATTTTTTTTACCCCCAGTGAATTACTGTTTCTTTCAACGTCCTCTGAATTTTCTCTAAAAGTTCCTGTCTTTAGAATTCCACTTTCTGGTTGTCCTTTAAGATTAATAGGATATAAAACTGTTAAAATCACTAAAGTGAAAGAAAACTTTACCTTTGTCCCAATATAAGCCAACCTACCACTAGCTAATAAAATCAAATCCAGTAGACTAAAAATGTAAAAAGAGAAATTAGGCTTCTGAAAAGTATATTTTATTTTAATGTATAATTCAAAACATTTATTTTTAAGGCCATTTAGAATTTCCTAACGATAAAGAGAAAAAGCTAAAAAAACCCTGATGAATCAGTGAAAAAGGAAAAAAAATTATGAAAAAAAGTAGTTTGTGAAGCAGTAGTTTACAGTATATCATACATGACCAAGAATAAAATGCTGTATATTCACCATGACCTCACTGGACTCTGTTCTTTTATTTAAATCCCATATGATTTTGGTAACTCTGAAAGGGGTAATGCGCCAAAAAAATTTAAAGCACTAAAGAAAACGAAGGGAATATAGACTTTTAAAAAAAATATTTTCTAGTTGTCAATGGACCTTCATTTTATTTATTCATATGTGGTGCTGAGAATAGAACCCAGTGCCTCACGCATGCTAGGCAAGCGCTCTACCACTGAGCCACACCCCAGCCCCTGAGAATATAGACTTTTATACAAACCAAATTTAAAAATGCAAAATCCATTTTTTATCTTCTTATAACATTACAAGTTCTATAAAAGAATTCATCTTCTTTTTAAAACAACCATAAAAGAACACTTTTGATTAATTTTAACAAAATTTATTCTAGAATAAGTTACATATTGCTTCTACTTTTAAAAGGAGCCTTATAAACCAGGCGTGATGGCACATGCCTATAATCCTAACAGCTTGGGAGGCTGAGGCAGGAGGATCCCAAGTTGAAAGCCAGCTTCAGCAAAAGTGAGATGCTAAGCAACTCACTGAGACCCTGTCTCTAAGTAAAATACAGAATAGGGATGGGGATGTGTCTCAGTGGTTGAGCACCCCTGAGTTCAATCCCTGGTACCTACCTTGCCCCCAACAAGGAGCATACAAGAATGCAATCTTTGCTTTTATCAATGTGTTACAGGGAGAATAAAAACCATGTCATAACAAAAACTGTCATAATCTGAGGGCTATTTAGATTTGTAGGGATATTTGGTAACTATATCAAATGACCCTAATAAATATGAATGCTTTAAGTTCTAAAGACTGCCTGTCTTGTTATAAGATGAAAATAAAGTGGGTTTGGAATCTTATAACCTGTGTGATTTTAGGCAAATATTTAATGTCTAAGTTTCACCTTCATTGTAAATTGAATGCCTTATGGGATTACCATTATAAATAAGCTAATGCTTGGAAAATATTTGGCAGATAGTAGATACTTAAAGAGTAATGTTTTAAATTATATCTTTAATAAGAGCTTACAAATTCTGATCTTCCCACAGAGTCTTGATACATGGGCATCATTTCCTCATTTTCAGTGTTTAGAGGATTTCTGAACAGGATATATATATTTGGGGGGGGGTACCAGGGATTGAACTCAGGGGTACTTGACCACTGAGCCACATCCCCAGCCCTATTTTGTGTTTTATGTAGAGACAGGGTCTCACTGAGTTGCTTAGCGCCTCGCCGTTGCTGAGGCTGGCTTTGAACTCGCGATTCTCTGGTTTCAGCCTCTCAAAGTCTGGAATTACAGGTGTGCGTCACTGTGCCTGGATACTAAAGGTTACCAAGTTAAGTCCAGCATCAATATGAATTGTCAATTTTGTTAACATGCCTGAACTGCTTTGTTGCTTTGAAGTACAGAAATTGACATTATATAAAAATGGTATTTTGTCTTCCATCAGAAATAATTTTTATACCAAGAAATATTTTTATACATGTAAAAGAGGCCATAACTATTCCTGCTATTATAAAAACTTATTCAGTGTTCAAAAGGAAAAGGCCCTGTTAACTGCATAATGGAGAAAAAAAGTAAAGTATGATATTATTAGACTGAAAAACAGTAATAGCAAAAAATATCCTCCAAAATCATGAGAATCAATTTTGGGTATGTAGCCAAGGGCAGAAAAAGGCAACATTAAAATGGGATTATTGCCAATATTATTTGAATACATAAAGAAACATAATGACACAGACCTGACCAAAAATATGATTATAAGCAAAGGTAAATGTTGGCTATTTTTAGATGCCAATGATTTTGCACAAGTGGCAGATACAAACTTCTATAAATTCTGGCACCTGACTTCTCCATACTGAGAAGATTATATTTCATTCTAGTCTTCTGATAGTCATACATCACATGAAAATGACAAATGTAGCTACAGATCTCAATTAGTAAAAATAGATTACATTTTATAGACACAAAAAAACAATGCCACTGCCAACCAATCACTTAACACATGTCAGTGGCCTCAAAGAAGAGTAGGTGAGCAAATGTGGATGGATCAGAACAAAGAGTATCAATCCCTAGAAAGCTACTCCAAGTACCTGCCATGTTTACAGAAAGCCATAGGTATTAGCTTTTATCTCCCCACCTTCGGTACCTTGCATTGAACCAAGGCCCTTGTTAAAAAGTGTTATCCTTTTATACACATTTTGTTTCTCATAGTTGGCAGTTTGTATTGTTTATTTCTGGTTACCTTGTCTGCACTTGAATCTCCTGTTACAGATGCAGGAGGCATATCTGCTGTTGACTTTTTCTGTACTTCTGGAGTTGGACACCTTTTCCCTCTATCCTCCACAGATTTCTTGGCATCAGAGGTTTCATGTTCACTTTTACTTTGTCTTTTTATTCCTGTTATCTCTTTGCTCCTCTTTGATGAAGTTTCTTTATCTTCTTTCTTGGCTTGTTCACTTTCTCTCTTCTCCATTTCTTCTTTTGCTTTTGGTTGATTCTCTGTGATTTCATTTTCTTCAACTTCTTGTTTCTTTCTGGCTTTTTGTTCTTGTTCTTCCCTCCTCAGTTTCTCTTTCTGTTCCTCTTGCTGCCTTTCCCGAAGTTCTTTTTCTTGTTTGTTTTTCTCCATTAGAAGAGCAGTTTCTGCATGAATACGAGCTTTTTCTTCATCTGTTAACATGGCAGTTGGAGGGGGAAATACTGGCTTGGTGGAACGATCTGGAACGACTTTCCCATTCTGAGGAGACTGTTGCTCATGATCTGTACTTTCAGATTTTATTCTGTGATCTTCCGGCAACTTGACTGCTGGTTTTTTAGTACGATCAATCTAGGAAAACAAAAACGGAGCAAAACATTCTTTTGACAAAATTCAGGAGCATGTAACCTCAGTTCCTGAAATCAAGTTGTGATAAAAGAATGTCACTTTGTGGAGAGAACATCAGCCAGGACATCTATTTATAAATTACTCAATGTCAAGATTTTTTAATATGGGAGTACTTGAATAAAAGACAAACACCAATGATACTTACTTTTTCTCAAAAAGATGTATTCAGCCTGATGTATTCTATATATGGAAGAGTTACTAATGTTTTTACACTAAAACATAAAACCTAGATCTGACAAACCTAGACTTAAATGCCATTTCCATGTAGCCACCTACCCACTTAGTAACTCTATGGGAATGTCACACACATAACCTCAAACCCAGCATGACCAAAACTAGATTCATAGTCCTTATTTCTCACATGCAACCAATCTCCAAATAGTTGTACAAACCAGAAACTTGAGTCCCATAACATCTTCTTGTACCCTTCTGCAGTCTGATGCCTTTCCTCCTATATCTGCATCTCTATTTCTGTTACAACCAGTCAAGCCCAGGCCAACATTCACTGGTACCATAGCATAACTTCCAACTAGTTGTCAATTTCTTCTTTTGTCTGCCCGCTTCCAATTTTTCCATATCATGGTTAGAGTAATCATTTAAAAACAAATATAACCACGTTCCTCCTCTTGCTTAAAATCCTATTTTAAATTGCTGTCCACTACACTCAGATTATATCTAAAATCCTTATCACAGCCTGTAAAAGGCCCTGTGTAGTCTTACCTTTGTCTACCTCTCCATTCTTATCACTCACTATTCTATACATCAGTCACACCTGCCATTAAAAAAACTTTTTTTCCCAAAACTTTCACACTTCTTCTCAACTTAGGTCTTTCTACCAGCTGTTCATCTTGATAATACCTACCACAACATTAAGTCTTAGCTTAAACAGCTCTCCTTCAGAAAAAAATTCTGATTCCTAAAACTAGCCAATTCCCTTATCTATGCTGTTATAATACCTTATTCTTTTCCCTCAGACTACTTACTGGGATTTTGGTTAAATAACTGTATTTGTTTAAAATCTTTCTTCCCTCCTAAAACATATGCTTTCTAAAAGTATATAGATGGTGGGGCTGGGATTGTGGCGCAGTGGTAGCGTGCTCGCCTAGCATGCATGAGGCACTGGGTTCGATCCTCAGCACCACATAAAAATAAAATAAAGATATTCTGTCCACCTACAACTAAAAAAATAAATATTTTTTAAAAAAGTGTATAGATGGTGCCTGGCACATAGTCAATAAATATGTTGCCAAGGGAAGAAATAACACATTCCGTAACAGCTTTCATTAAGAGATAATATACTGGGCTGGGGTTGTAGTGTAGAGCACCTGCCTAGCATGTGTGAGGGATTGGGTTCAATTCTTGGCACCACAAATAAATAACTAAAATAAAGATCCATTGATAACCAACATTTTTTTTTTTTAAAAAGATATACTAATTAGTTTCCTCCAAGCTAAATTACAAACCCAAATTCCTGATTTGATGAGTTCAGTGTTTATTATTATCTCTATTTAACGGCATATTAACCCTACAACATTGTAAGAAGTGACTCTAACATCATTTCTTGAGAATACAATGTACCAAAACAAAATAAGAACTTATAAGAACACCTGCCATTAATAACCTACATAGTGCTCTTATAAAATAAATTTGAGATATATACCACAGAGGAAATGGAGCAGGAGAAAATCTAGTGAATAAAAAAAAAATCATGCCTAGTTTCGCTTCACTTTCTACTTCTTCATTTAAAAACAAAAACTTATTCCTTCTTTTCTTCTATACATATTTCAAAATGAAATAGAAAAAAGCACCATGGAGATGGTTACCAATAAAAGGTTGAGCAGGAACCAAAATAAATGTTCCTTTGCATTTTGGTAGCTTAACCCATTAATTCATTATTCCCTCAAAGCACAGCTATGATCATGTTGCTTTCAAATTTAAAATTCTCTAATGGCTTTCTTGTGCCTTTAGGATAAAATGTAAATTTGACATGTGTCTCTCTTGATGATTCTTGTCTATCTTTCCAATCTTACCTATCATCACACTCTCTGTCCAACACAAATCCTGCCTACATGTCAAACACTGCTCACTAATCCCAGAGCAAGCCCTGTGCATTTAGTCATACAGTTTTCTTCTAGTCTCTTGCATCTGCAAACCCTATTGAATGCTTAAAGTCAAAATAAAATAATATCTTCTTCTCCATGAAGACCTCCCTGGCCCTCTGTGCTAAAATTTTTCTCCTTGTTTCGTGTTCCAATGACTGGTAGAACAATAATGATATCTGTCTTATGTTATAAATGATTTTACACAAGTCTCTCCTTCTAAACATCAGACAGTATCCAAGTCTTAATCATATTTGTAAATTTTCATACTATTTCTCATACAGAAGATACTCAATCACTTCCTGGCCTTTCAACTAAGGTTGAATGTAGAAGATCCTTGAAATACGTCTGACAAATTGTAAATATTTCATAGTCAAGTTGGGACACAAAAGTATTAGGGTTTGAAAACAAGTGAACTTGAAAAGAAGTGTAACAATGTAACTGCTTTTAGAATTTTAAAAATTTATATTTTAAAAAAACTTCTTTCACCAAATTGTTTAATGCTATATTTTAATCTGAAATATTAAAGATGACCTTAAGAAATTAAGAAATGAACAGCCTCCTTAAATAACAAAAACTACCAAACTTTCTCTTCATAGCTTGCTCTACAAATCAATGTTATCCATTTTAAATGTGAAATACTGCTTAAAGATGTGTGTGTGGGGGGGGGAATCAGAAATGAATGCTAAAAAATCTTGGCAATTACCTATGAAATATTAATCTTCCTTTAAATACAACATAACAAAGAAAAAGCTGCAATTTTTTATTTGACCATCTTGGTCATTAAGAAGCTTTAAATAGGTTATTGTCAATGTCAAACTTAAATGTAGTGGAATTAAGTTATTTTAAAATCAAAATATTGACATCACACATTTAAGTTGTGCATAAGCCAAACTATTTGGGAAAATTAGTTTCTCAAAATCAGCCCTCTATATCCACAAGTTTTATGATGAAAAGAATTCTTCTTCTTTTTCTTTTTTTTTAGAGCTGAGGACAGAACTTAGGGCTTTGCTCATGCTACGTAAGCACTCTGCCCCTGAGCTAAATCTCCAATCCCAGGAATTTTTTTAAAAAATTGCTACCTGTACTAAACAGGTAGAGACTTTTTCTTGTCATTCCTTAAACAATACAGTATGACAACTATTTACAAAGAATTAACATTGTATTAGAAGCAATCCAGGGATGATATGGGAGGGGTGTGTAGGTTATGTGCAAATACTGTACCATTTTATATTAGGGACTCAGCATCTACTGCTTTTTGTTTTTTGTTTGTTCCTTTTTTGGTACCAGGGATTGAACACAGAGGCACTTTACCACTGAGCCACATCCCCAGCCCTTTTTCATATTTTATTTAGAGACAGGTTCTTGCTGAATTGCCTAGGGCCTCCCTATATTGCTGAGGCTGGGTTTGAACTCACAATCCTCCTGTCTCAGCTTCCCAAGCCACTGGGATTACAGGTATGCGCCACTGTGCCCCGCGCATCTACTGATTTTGTTATCCTCAAGAAGTCCTGGAACGAATCCCCAAAGGATACCAAGGGACAACTGTACTATTGGTCAAATTATAATACAGAACCCCCAAAAAGATTTGTTCTAATTCACTGTGGAAATACAAGCTTTTATTGGCACTATTTGTGGCAAAGGGTCAGTAGCTATGTTTGAAATCTTTGAATTATCTATTAGAATGTAGTTGTGGCAATAGGGCTGAATTATAGTAAAAAGTTTTATAAAAATCAAGATGCCAACTGTGAGAACTTTGGAGTCAGAGACATGTCTTTGAATTTTTAGAGCAATAGCACTCAAAGACTGTTCCAGAAACTTTTTCAGCAGGCCCATAAGGTCAAAACTATTTTCATAATACTCAGGTTGTTATTTACCCTTTTGACTCATTCTTCAAGAGCAGTGTAAAGTATGTCAGAGATTCTGTGATATTCGACATTGCAACAGACTGAATCAGAAGTAGACATGACAATCCAACTGTCTTTTATCAAGCCAGATACAGACATGCTTTCCAAAAATGTAAAATAATTCCAATCTTTCCACTAATATTTTTGTTTGAGAAAATATTATTTTCATCAAAATGTCCTTTATGTTAACATGTTATGAATCTCTTATTGTTAATTTGGGGGTTTTGGGTGTGTATATTATTAAACGAATCAATAAATCAATGGATTAAAAAAAGGTGCCAAGCTGGGCACCGTGGCATGTGCCTGTAATCCTAGCACTTTGGCAAGAGAATTGCGAGTTCAAAGCCAGCCTCAGCAACGGCAAGGCACTAAGCAACTCAGTGAGACCCTATCTCTATAACAAAAAATAAGGCTGGGGGTGTGGCTCAGTGGTTGAGTGCCCTGACTTCAATACCCAGTAACCCTCTCCCCCTCCAAAAAAGTGCCAAGATGTACAGATTCTTCTGATTCATACCTTTTTTAAGATATTAACGGTTATACATAAAACTTCATTTCTATACTATACACTTAATATTAAAACAAATTAGAATAAAATTAAAAGAAAAGCAAGACAATACCTGTGGAACATTCTTTATAATAGGCACTGGCTGAATTATGGGTGAAACATCAGCTTTGGAAGTAGCAATTGGTTCAACTGGAGTTGACATATTCAGTGGTCCCATTCTTTCATCTTGATCATTTACCAATTCTATATTTGCATCTGCTTCTACAGAAGGAGGTGGCATCTGGGCAGGTTTGGAAGGAACTGATTCTTCCAGTGAGGGATAAGTAAAATCCACTAAAAACCCCAAAAGAATAATATTAAAAAAAATAAAACTCCACAATCAGTACTTATATTTGTCATGCATGTTATGTTATAAACTAAATGAAATTGACAGAGTCTTAAAGAAAATGTTAACTTCCATTCCAAATGTTTGTTCTCATTTTTTGCCTAAAAAAAAAAAACAACAAAACAAAAAACTGCTACCTAATAGGACAAATGCATATACAATGAAAAAACATTACCCTGAAAACATAATTAATTTATGTTACTGAAGAAACTTAAAACAAAAATTTCACATACATACACGAAATAGACACCTCTTCATTCTTGCCTCGTGGGGGTGGAGTAATCTTAGCATTTGTTGTATACTGGGGATAGCAAAGAAGCCAGTTTTCATAGCCTCCCTCTAAAACCAAAGGTTCATTGCGCAGGACAGTTTTACTTTCCCACTATAAAATAAGGAAATAGTACTTTTAATTTGGCAATAGTTTATTGACAGTGAAAAACACAGAAAACTTGAACTGTAAAATGGTTCCCTTGAAGACAAGATTCATCTTCTAAATGGTGAAAAAAAGAATTGATTTCAAAAGTTAACATTAAATAAAATCAATGTATAGATCAGGTTTTAAGAACCACACACGTAATCCACAATCTCATAAGAAAAATTAGAAAATAAATTAATATATAGTAAAAATTACCTACAACCTCACCACAGGTACCATTTTAACATTTTGAAGTTTTTTCTTAATACAGTTTTCTATCTAGATATAGTTCTTTGTAACTTTGTTTTTATAAAACAATGAAATGCTGCTGCTTTTCTTTCATATGAACATCTTTTATTAATAAGGAGCTATATCATCATTTACAATAACTAGGTATTATTCTATCTTACAGACACACAAATGCCTCAAAATTCAATCAATTGTTTGAATGCTTTATTCTCCCAATTGTCAAGCAATGCTGGGATAAATAACCAAAGATCCTCATACATGCACACATCTAATCACCGCCCTTAGGGAAAATTCCCAGAAGTAGAATGGCTGAGCCAAGGCACAAGAATATTTTATGGCTTTCAATATACATTGCTCATCTTCCAAATGATCACTTAGAAATATACATTGGTGTATTTCTTTACAATCATTTCTAGGAGTAGAGTTGCAGTTTAAATTTGGTAGATGAAGCCAAACTGCCCTTCAAAAAGGTTATAACAATTTATATATTTAACCAACAATATGAGAATTCTCATAATCTTAATAATTATTTACCACCAGTGGACCTTAAATGGGATCTTGTTTTAATTATCATTTCTCCATTAGTGAAGTTAAATATCCTTCCAATGTTTAGTAACCATTAATATTGTTCTATGATTTAATTTCGTTTTTTGCCCATTTTTCTACAGAGCTATTCGCCATTTTCTTAGAAAACAGTGAATGTGCTAGGGAAAATAGGTCTTTGTCATGTACGTTACAAATATTTTTCCTGAATTTTATTTTATGGCATCTTGATTTGTGGTTAACATAATAAAAAACATCAGTGCTTTTTCCTAGTAGTTTACTGTTTCAAGCTACATACCTTTGATCTATTTGGGATCCAGTCTGGTCTAAGAAATGAAGTAGGGATCCACTTCCTATTACTCACTAGCTATTCAGTTGTCCTAAAACCATTTATTTCAACTCATCTTTTCTGCACTGATTTGTGGCATCACCTTTATCAGACACTAAACTTTCATATATGATAAGTCGAACTTCATGAAACCTCTTTTGTAGGTCAAAGCCAGTTGAATACTGGAATTTCATGTAATCAGTCCATGTTTGGGCCTATTTCCATATTCCTTATTTTATTTTTTTTGTTTATTTTTATTTTTTCCTTTGGTGGGGACTGAACCCAAAGCTTCAGCACTCTACCACTAAGCTACACCCCCAGCTTTATTCCTGGTCTTAAAACATGACCTTTTTTTTTTTTTTTTTTTTTGAGGCTTTTAAGATTGTTCTACTGGTGAGCAATATTTCATCAACTGACCTTCTTATCAGCAGAATGAATTTAATAATTGAAGGTGTTAAACTGAATATTATCTTTTAATCTTTGTTCATTTGATCAGTGAAAATGGTACTCATTTTAATTGCACTTATCTATACCAGTAAAGACTATTTTTATGGTTAGGCCCACTTATTTTTCCTCTTCTGTTCATCATTATCTATAGTCCACTACTTATTTTACAATTTAATTTTAAGTATTTATTTGTAAAAACTCTTCAGATTTTGCATGCTTTAAAACACTGCCATAATTGTTACAAATATTTTTGTCTTCTACCTTCTAATCTTGTGATATTTTTACACACCTTATTTTATTAAGTCAAATCTATCAAACATTTATCCCTTGGTGACTTCTTCCTTTGCTTTTATGTTTTATAGTCTAATTCAGCCTCTCTTTCCTTTTTGCTTTTTTTTTCTTTTTTGAGATGGGGTCTCATTATGTTGCCCAGCCTCGTCTCAAACTCCTCATCCTCCTGCCTCAGCCTCTGCAGTAGCTATAATTATAGGTGTGCACCACCATGTCGACCCTACTCTTTATCAATAAAAAACAAACATTTAAAAACAAGCAAGCCGGGCGCGGTGGCGCAAGCCTGTAATCCCAGCACTTAGGGAGGCTGAGACAGGAGAATTGCAAGTTCAAAGCCAGCCTCAGCAATGGCGAGGCACTAAGCAACTCAGTGAGACCCTGTCTCTACATAAAACACAAAACAGGGCTGGGGATGTGGCTCATTGGTCAAATGCCCCTGAGTTCAATTCCCAGTACCAAAAAAAAAAAACAAAAAAAAAACAAGCAAACATTTTTTTCCTGATAATTTATATTGGTGAAAATTCTAACACATTTTATATATATCAGTTTATTGTTATCTGGTGACTGAAAACTAATCTTTTAAATGTGAATTTTAAAAAATTGTACAAAGCAAGAGAATAAAGCTAGTCAACAAGCCTTCCTAACCACCAAAGAAGGTTTACAGTTACAATAATCGAACAAAGAAACTTGCTAACCTTGAAAAGTGCATCTTTCAGACTCCGCAGAGTTGTTCCAAGCTGTAAATCCTTTGCAGAACTAAACCAGTCCAGAAGTACCACATAATCCACATTCCCCCTCTTCTTCCATGTATCTTTAGAATCATCTGGGAGGTTTGCTTCAATCCGACTAGCAGTGACTCTGAAACATATTAACATTTATATTGGGATAAAAGTTGACGGAAAACGCTAGTATACTAATAGGAGTTTTGTTATAGTCTGTACCAAGCCATAGCAAACTTCAAGCAGGTTCCTTTCTAAGTCCAGACTGTCTATTAAGATTTTAAATAGCATAAACATCAAACCCTTTCACTGCAAGATGGAAAATGATTTTTAATAATTATTCAAACTGAAAGACCTTTTTAAAAAAGGGAGGGGGCAAAACCGATAACAGAGGAAGTCATGGGGGCACTTCTCTTCTGCCACATGTAAACAACTGGGGAATCATCTGGGTAACATTATTCACATTTCAGTTCTTGTATAATACCTACACAGATAATCAATAATTAACTAAAGAGCAAAATGTTTATTTAACAAACACATTATGTGCCAGACACTGTTGTAAACACCTCAATGCCTCATTCAATCCTCACAAGAATACTACAGAGTGGACATATTATCCTCATTTTATAGATAAGGGAAAAAAGTTACAAAAGATGAAGTTAATAGTTTTTAGATGACATATACCAACAGAAAGCTGGTTGCCTTTTTGATTTTGTACTTAGTTCGATGTTGAAACTTTAAGATAACTTTAGGTTGAAGATTAAGGAACAAATTACATACTGAGAAAATTATTCCCTTTTAATTTCTGTTCCAGTCCTTCTGAGTTGGTTAAAAGAAGTTTCACTTTGGTCCTAGTGTACCTTTTAAGTAATCTACACAAGGTTATAGCTGGTAAGCAGAGCCATGATCTTAGCAACTTTCAATGCTATCTCTTATGTCAACTATGAATAATATCAACTCTATTTAGGCATGCTGTTCACCTCACCTTTTGCTCAAAAAAAGATAAGAGGTAAAAGAGTTAAGTAAAATCCTTACAATGGCCTGCCATGTGTATATATACACATCCTCAATCCTATTATCTCAATGTCCCTCTTCTCAAATGACTTGCGCCCTTTATTCACTCACTCCAGTCATGGGTTTCCTTGTGATTCTTCATTTATCCAGGTATGCTCCTGCCTATGGGCTCCTACTCTTGCTGTCCCCTCTGTCTGAATCCCTTTTGGTATTCTACTGAATGCGTTTTGAGAAACAATAGTATCAACCAGTGTTTCCCAAACTTCAGTCTTTCATAGATTATCTTCACAGTTTGTCTCAATTATGCTCTGTCCTATAACTTAATATTTAAATGTAATTATTAATCTAAATACTCAATTTAAAATGATCTTGTACTTAAGTAAATTCTTTTGGGGGGGGGGTATCACAGATTGAACTTACGGGCACTCAACCACTGAGATACATCTCCAGCCCTATTTTGTATTTTATTTATAGACAGGGTCTCACTGAGTCGCTTGCTTAGCACCTTGCCGTTGCTGAGGCTGGCTTTGAACTTGCGCTCCTCTTGCCTCAGCCTCCTGAACTGCTGCGATTACAGGCATGTTGGGATTACAAGCGTGCGCCACGGTGCCTGACTACTTAAATAAATTCATTTTAATAAGAAATTATATGCCATTATATATATGGAAAACATTTCCAATAAAAAAGGGTAAATCTAAAAATAAAAGATAATTGTGCTGTATTCACATATAGCAATGAGAATGAACCAACTGCAACTACATACAATTAACAGAGATGACACTCAAAAGGTTGAGGGTTAGGGATGCAGCTCAGTCGAAGTACTTGCCTAGCATATGCATGGCCCTGGGTCCCTCTTCTCTCTCTCTCTCTCACACACACACACACTCACACACACACACACAAATACACACAGAGACCATAAGGTTGAACAGAAGGTATCCATAAAAGACTACAAATTATATAATCCCATTTATATAAAATTTAGAAAACAGACAAATGAATACATTGTTAACAACTGGTAGTTTTCTGCTCAGTTTATTGAAGCACTTACTCCATAGAAGGGAGCAATGTCTGATTCTAGAACCGAAAATAAAGCCAATTAAGACATCTGAGGGGGGCTGGGATTGTAGCTCAGTGGTAGAGCGCTTGCCTCTCATGTGTGAGGCACTGGGTTCGATCATCAGCACCACATAAAAATAAATAAATAAAGACATTGTGTCCATCTACAACTAGAAATAAAATATTTTTTTAAAAAAGATATCTGAGGGGAAAAAGAAAGTTGCTTTCCTTGGACGGGTGGGGATATGACCAGTAATTTAGAGGGGGACATACCAGGGGCTCTGGAATGATGATTATGTTCTATTTCTTGGTCTGCAGGCTAGTTAAAGGAGCTAAACAACTTAGGAGTGCTTCTGTGCATACACTATATTAAGATTATTTAGAAATAGAGAATGAAAAAATATGTAATCACCATCAGCTAGCTATAAATACTATTGCCTACAGAAACTTGATGCCTACTCCCTGCTAAGAAAGGGAGATTATCAAATATTAAACAGGTACACTAGGACCAAAGTGAAACTCCTTTTAACCAACTCAGAAGGACTAAACAGAAATTAAAAGGGAATAATTTTCTCAATATGTAATTTATTCCTTAATCTTCAACCTAAAGTCACTTTGAGTTTCAATATAAAACTAAGTACAAAGTCAGTAAAGACAACCAGCTTTCTGTTGGTACAGGTCATCTAAAAACTATTAACTTCATCCTTTCAAATTCTGGGAATATATTCACATCTGCTTGATTGGACTAAACATTCTGATCTTATTTTTAAGTGAAATATTTAAAAAGCACTCTATTCTTCAAGTCAATTATCAAGCATCTGCAATATGTCAAGAATTTTGCAGATTTTATTACTCAATTTAAAAAAAAACATACTTTTAGGGGCTGGGGCTGTGGTTCAGTAGTAGAGTGCTTGCCTAGCATGTGTGAGACAACGTGTTTGCTTCTCAGCACCACATATAAATAAATTAATTAAATAAAGATCTGTCAACAACTAAAAAAAGAAATTTATAAAAATACATATTTTAATGTTGTACCACAGATTTTAACTAATCCAATCCCATGAACTAAGATCCACAGGGTATATGATTTATATATGACAAGCTCCAAAGAGTGAAAATAGCCCTGGATCTAGAAGTTTAGCTCTGCTACTATGTCATAATGATTTCTAATATATGATGTATCTATGCAAGTATAAAATTTTATTTTATAAAATAAAATAAAGTTACTTGCATAGATATATGCAAAAAATGTTTAAGGCCTTTTTACCAAAAAAGTTTTAAAAAAAATGTTCTAGTAAGTTTTACTTGTGTCAAGCACTGTGCTAAGTGTGTTTGGTATATACAAAATATTTCAAACTTCTCAAAACTTCTGTGAGATAGGTACTATTATTTGTCCCATTTTACAAATGGAAACATGTGCTTAGGATATAGGTCACTAGCTAGAGATAATGCAATAAATGATAGTCATTTGAATACAGTCTGACTTCAGAGACTGTATTCTTTCTTAATCACTTAGCTATACTTCTTTTTTAAAAAAGTATTTGTATACTCTTTTATCCTAGATAATAGTATGGGGAATTCTGGCATGTAAAACAATTTGTTTACAACTTGGTACATGATTCATAAATCTATAAATAAAAAATAACAGGACAAATCAGTCAACAAACACCTGGAGAGAGAAAGCACAAAAAGGCAGCTTCGTCTCATTTTTACTAAGATTCCAACTGCCACTGATAGGAGAAAATAGCCAAAGTGGAATGCAATGGAGAGACGCTAAGCAACTCGGTAAGACCCTGACATTATGCTTCAGAAAGGGTGAAGTATGTCCTTAAAAAGCAAAGAATGAAAGGTCAACAGGAAAAGAAATGACTACTTAGTAGTAACATTTACTACCGTCCACAGTTTACAATATTCTCTAAATACACTATTTTTTAATACCTCTATTTATTTTTTGTGGTGCTGAGGATTGAACCCAGTGCTTCATGCATGCTAGGCAAGCACTCTACCACTGAGTCACAACCCTAGTGCAAAAATATTCTTGTTTTAAAAATTAAGACAATAGAAAAATATTCACCAGAAAAAAAACAAACAAAAACCCAACACTACGGTTTGAGAATTCTCAAAAGATTCTAAATTCCTCTTTAAAATTTTCCAATAAATACACTATGACCCACCCTGGACTGATGGCTTCTTCAGGAACACTGAGAGAATTTGAAATACAGGAATCCTGATAATCCTTCATTCTTCGAGCATCCATTATAATCAAGCTGATGTTTTTATCCATCATCATTGTGTACAGCTCCTTTGCTGTGATTGTTCCTTGAAATGGAGGGAGGCAGTGCAAGAGTCAAGAAAAACCCAGTTCCATGTGCTAGCATATTACCAAACACAGGGCCAACATAGTTTTTTCTAGAAGAGCAAAATATACTTGCTATTGTATACTTAGTATCTCACACCACTTACTATCTTTTAGACTAATGTTAAATATAATTTGTTAGTATTTGTTTTTTTATTTATTTTATTTTTTATTTTTTGGTACCAGGGATTGAACTCAGGGGTACTTGACCACTGAGCCACATCCCCAGCCCTAGTTTGTGTTTTTATTTAGAGACAGGGTCTTACCGAGTTGCTTAGCGTCTCGCCATTGCTAAGACTGGCTTTGAACTTGCAATTCTCCTGTCTTAGCCTCCCAAAGTGCTGGGATTACAGGCATGCACCACCACACCTGGCCTGTGTTAGTATTTATTAAGAAACCAGTTCAGTGGCTGGGGATATAGCTCAGTTGGTAGAGTGCTTGCCTCACATGCACAAGGCCCTGGGTTCAATCCCCAGGACCACAAAAAAAAAAAACAAACAAACAGTTCAGTGCTTTGTTTGTTTTTGTGGTACTGGAGACTAAAGCCAGGTATGCTTTATCACTGAGCTACATCACCAGCCCCTTTTATTTGTTAATTTTGAGATATGGTTTTGCTAAGTTGCTGGCGCTAGCCTTGAACCTGCAATTTTCCTGCCACAGCTGGGATACAGGTACACCCGGGTGCCAGACCAGTGCTCTGTAAAGATTTAAATATCAAAACTTAGGCTGGGAATATAGCTTAGTGGTAGAGGAAGAGAGCTTGCCTAGCATGTTTCATCCTCAGCACCATAAATACATAAACAAACAAATAAAAAACTCACTCTTGAAGTTACAGCTAGTGTTAGCACTGTTACTTCTATAAAATAAAGAAAATTAATATACTTAACTATGAAAATATTCTTTTTTTCATCTTTATTTTATTTATTTTTATGTGGTGCTGAGGATCGAACCCAGTGCCTCAAGCATGCTAGGCAAGCGCTCCACCACTGAGCCACAACCCCAGCCCAAAAATATTCTTGTTTTAAAAATTAAGACAGAAAAATGTTCACCAGGAAAAAAAAATTATGGTTTGAAAATTCTCAAAAGATTCTAAATTCCTCTTTAAAAATTTCCAATGAAGTGCTATGAGAACTATTTGAAAAACTTTTAGATTTCAAAGTATTCCTACGGTAGTAAGCCAAAAACTTATTATCAGTGTTCCACATGAGGGGACGACAACTAAGGTCATCTATTTTTTCGGAATGTGGCCATGCTCAATTGTTTACACATGGTTTATGGCTATTTTCACTGCAACAGCTGACAGAAAAGACAGGGTTCTCCAGCCTAAAATACTGGCTACCTAGCCCCTTATGAAAATGCTTGCCAATTCTCATTTTACTTGATGCTCATTAGTTGGCTCCCTGTCAGAAAGCAAGAAAAATGATGTTTTTCTAAGAAGTCTAACAAAAAAGAAACCAAAGCAACTGCAATTATTTATTTAATTGGGGGGGGTCACTCTGACAAAATAAATATTCCCCATGTTGCTATTTTTCCTGTACCACCTAGAGTATAAAATTATAAAAACACTACAAGGGAGTTTAGACATATAAACAACTATTTTGGCAGTGCGCTATGAAAAGAAGGTAATCTCAGTATTTCCTAAGCTAAAACACCTACAGCTGCTAACACACATCTTTCTTTCCTCTCTGCCTACTGAGATTATTTTGACAACAAAACAGACTAACAAGCTGAGAACAACACTGAGAAGGGCAATTTCTAAGCATAAGGAACTAAAAAGCAACAAATGAATAAAATTTCATCTTGGAATAAATCAACAACACCTTATATTACTCAGTTTATTTTAAACATTGTATGGCAGTATTTTCAGCAAAGAATTTAAGTCTACAACCTAAAGAGGAAAATAATAATAGCTAACACTAAAAGTTTACTATGGATTATAACAGTTGGACATACATTAAACTAATTCAATCTTACATGAACCCTACGAAATAGGTTATTATTCCTACTTTACAGGTGAAGAGAGTGAGGTAGAGAAACATGTTCAAGATCACACACAAATTCAGAGGAGGAGCTATTATTCAAATCCAAGTGATTTGTCTTCTGAGAGGTCATGCTCTTAGTCACAATGCTAAACTGTATCTAGAAAACGAGTACCGCTATAGTTTTTGATGTTTTCAATTGCACATTACCATATTTTATCATGTTATTTAGGCTAAAATCATTCATAAAGTATTGCCTTCAGTAAATAAATCTAGAACTCAAGACATTTTCAATAATTATACAGGCTAGGAAAAATGATAAAGCTTACAGAGATTAGACACAATGCTAAGAATTATTGTATAAAATCTGAAGTTTATTCTCATTAAAAGAAGCTCTCAATAAGAACTTAAAAGAACTTCCTCTTTCTTCACACTTACCTTTCTCGGAAGTTTCATTTTTCTCACTCTTTTCACCATTGATCTATTTCATAGAAAAAAAATCTTTTTCAACTTTCATAGAAATAAAAGGTTCAATGTTTATACTTCATTGAAACAAAGTCTAAGAAAGTACGTATGCCAAATAATGACATTTTATAAAAACATGGATATTTATCATAATATCATTACCAGGTCACGCTGGCAGTATACAACACCTAAAATAACTAGCAGCATATCAGAATCATAGGACATTTCCTCAAAATTTTCTTCAATTAAAGGCCAAATTAATGTTAAAACACAAATTACAGAAATTTAATATTTAAAACAAAGTGCTTCTTACATTGGAACACTTCTAGCTATCCTTGTATCCTATTATATAATTAAAGGAAAATGAAGTAATACAAAGAACTAATTACATAATTTACCGTTTTCTAACCAAGACAACATGTGATAATCCTATAAGATACTAACTCATCTTATATAAACAGGACACACTTAGACCTATAGATCAATTTCCGCTTCACTAATAAATACAATTAAAAATAAATGTATATTATGTGCTACCTACTATGATGTAATATGAAGGCACATCATCTGTGGAGCATTCTATGTTTTTTAATTTTTTAGTTGTAGATGGACACAATATCTTTATTTTGCTTATTTAGTTTTTTTTTTAATGTGGCGCTGGGGGTCAAACCCAATGCCTCATGCATGCTAGGCAAGCACTCTACCACTGAGCCACAACCCCAGCCCTGGAGCATAAAACAAAACTTGAAACTGACTCTATAGTAAACAAAGGAAATATGGGATACAGAAAAACAAGTACATGAGAAAAGGAGGAAGCCATAAGATAAATACAGAAAATGGCTTATTTCCCAATATTAAAAGATCAAGTACATGAAATGAAAAATGAGGGAAGAGAACTTAAGTGGAAATTAATTTAGAGACTAAAGGGACACAGCAACCAAAAGAAAATTTGTCTACCTTGTTTAGATCCTTACTGAAATAAATTAACTCAAAAAATCATGTGAAGACAAGTGGGGAAATCTGAATAGAGTGGTTATTAGATTATAATAGGGAATTATTGTTAATTTTGTGAGGTGGGAAAATAACACTGTAGTTATTAAGAAAATATTCTTTTTTGAGATGAATATTGAAATATTTAGGAGTAAAATGGTACACTTTGCTGTAATTTGCTTTGAAACACCCAGCAAAAAAAAGGACAAAAGACATTTAAAAGTATGGCAAAATGTTAATTGATTATTAAAGCTGGGTGAGAGGGCTTCACTATATTCTATTTTCAAAAAAAGAAGGCAAAATAAAGTATAAGTAACAAAAAGTGTCCACTTTTGGAAAGGCAACAAAGTGAAGAGTCAAGAAAGTTCCCTTCATATGGTCCTTTCAAATCTTATTATTTGATAATTCCAGCCATGTGACCCATAAATAAATATCTCCCAAAGGCACTGTTACTTCTCTCACACAATGAGTTCCTAAAATTAAAAGCCAGATTGCTATACTTCTTTTTACATAGTGCTTAGTCCAATGTCATTACTTTTTTGGCGGGGGAGTGAGGGGGCAATACTGGAGATTAAACCCAGGATCTCACACATGCTAGGCAAGTACTCTGTCACTGAGCTACATTTGTAGTTGGTACTACTTAATGAAACTGATGATTCACATACAAATGAAAGCTTGAAAGCTACAAAATGCTAAGAAAAAAAATCAAAGTAGAAAATTTCTCAGGGATTTAATAATGCAGAAGAAATTATATTTTAGGAAGAATAATTCTGAGGAAGTAAGAGAAACAGTTATAGCTGGAGGTACACAATATGTCACTGGTGGCTTTTGGAAAACAGATGATATAGCTGAAAAGACTCAAGTAGTAGCTAAACAAAAATGGAAAGAGAGAAAGAAGGAAAGAGCAAAAAGGAGTGAATGAGACTCCAGAAACAGATATTTGGCATGTGAATTTCATTATGAGAAAAAAAGAAACCTTAAAGATCATCTACTGAGTACTGAGTGGTTAAGCAAGACTTGACACAAGCCCAGAACTCAGATGTACTGACTCACAGCTCAAATGCTCTTATCACTCTCATCAAGTTTACAGTGACTGTTAAAAATATAATAGAACACACTGGTGTAGAAGCTCATAGAAAAACCTGAAATCAACTGAAGCTATAATATTTAATTCAACTTCAAATTAAAATACACTTTACACTTGTTGCCTAAAAGAACTTTATAGTGCTATCTTAACTCCCCATAAGCATATCATCTAACAAAAAGAACCAGTCTTTTTACTTTACACAATAAATTTGAGATACCCTTTGGGTTTTGTTTTTGGAATCCAACATATTCTCCAAAGAACCTTTAGCCGATGGGCCACTATCCTCTCTTCCTGCTTCCTGCCTTTTCTGTTGTTGCAGTTGCTCTTCCTCCTGTCTGTCCTTTTCTTCAAGTTTTTTCCGAACTTCAGCTTCTTCATATCTAGTTGAAAAGAGAAGTCAAGATGTCTTTTACTAGCATAAGAACGAAAAGCAAAGGAGTTCACATTTTAAAAAATTAGTACCCTGCCTTGGAGGTATTTTGTGGCTATATAATCTCTCCCTCCATCTCAATCTAACTCTGCTAAAGCTCCATTACAAACTATAACTTGTATATTTGCCCTCTGCGGCCATCTGTACATTCACTTTAAACTGCCAAAAAATCTTGAAAAGAAAGTCTAAGCTCTCAAGTTGAAAGTAACTTAATGTTCTCTGCTCCATTACTCTATTTTCAATCTTTTTTCTTTTTCAAGTGATCTTCCCACCTCAGTGCCTTGAGCAGCAGGGACTACAGGCATGCACTACCACACCCACCTGGCACTATTTCAATCTTTTAATAATACAAGATTTACAAGCCCCTATTCTTTCTGCAAAAGAAACAAGTATCAAATATTTACACCTGTGTTTATGATTTAGATTAAATATGTTAAAATGACCATTTAAAAATGTATTAACACCACAGGGGAGGAGGAGGTCAATAGATTTTTTTTGAAAGGAGGATTTCACTGAATTTTCCATTTTGTTGGAAGTTACAGTTATCCTAATTACAGTTAGCAGATGCCCAAGGAATATGGAATGGTTTCTTACCAGATTACAAGCAATGTGGGAAGAAATGTATGTTATCAAGAACATATATAATCTTGTTTGCCCTAATTATCACCAGCAATGCTTAGCAATGCCTGTGAGTTTCAAGTTTAAGTCAGAGAAAGAGAGAAAAAGAAAGAGGAGGAGGAAGAGGAGAAGAAAAGTGAATAACTAATAATTGACTAAGGTCAATAAAGAATGAATCAATAGTTCTCATTTTATTTTTTGTTATATACTTACATTTTATATACTCTTAAATGCATAGCTCTCTATGAAAATTCTGTGAATGAACAAATAGACTATACAAAGGACATGGTAACTATTCAAAACAACTTTGCCAAATTTACTTATTAAAACTTTTAAGCCTAATTTAAGAACGACTTCTAATCTCAAAATTGTTTCCTCCCACATCATCAATACCAGGTTAACAGTGACCAAAATGTATTATCAATAAGATATTTCCAATTTAATAAGCATCCACTTAAGAAGAAATTAAACTTTTAGGTCTTGGAGAAGAATTTAGATGTCACACAAGGCTGAGGTATTCCTTAAGGGGAAAGAGTATAAGAAAAATGGTGCTTCTCTAAATCCTTGAGCTACTTGTATCCTTATGCTTAGCAATTAGTTCTAAATGATTTATTTCAGTGATTGAAATGATCACTGAGACTTGATAAGAACATGGTAATTATAACTATCTCACATTGTTTTTTAAAATACCATCCTTTCGCTGGGTACTGGTAATCCCAGCAGCTCAGAGGCTGAGGCAGGAGGATCTTGAGTTCAAAGCCAGCCTCAGCAAAAAGCAAGGCGCTTAAGCAACTCAGTGAGACCCTGTCTCTAAATAAAATACAAAATAGTACTGGAGATGTGGCTCAGTGGTCAAATGCCCCTGAGTTCAATCCCTGGTACCCAACAAACCAATCAACAAAAAACAAACCATCCTTTCTCTTTAAAAAATAAAGATGGGAGCTGGGCACAGTACAGCACACCTGTAATCCCAGCCACTCAGTAGATTGAGTCAAGAGAATCACAAATTCCAGGCCACAAATTTCTGAGCAATTTGTTAGACTCCGTCTCAAAATAAAAATAAAAAGGGGTGGGGATATAATTCAGGAGCATAGCACTCCTGGGTTCCACCCACAGTGCTGCCAAAATAAATAACAAAATTTTAAAAACTAAAAAGATGGGAGTGTTCTGATTTTTGGTAATAGCTTAGTAGTTCCTATTGTACTGAACTGATTACAGAGAACTACAAACTCTGGACAACATACAACTACCTGAAGAATCAGGTAGCAACCACAATCAGGTAAGAAGTAGGGGCTGATGCCTGAAGAAAAAGAGATTCCCATTTTTTACAGCTGAACACCTAAAATTAGGCCTTTGTTGATGCTGGAAGCAGCTAAAACTCCAATAGAAATCCTAATTCAAGAAAGCCAGAGTTCAAATTTCTTTGTATAAATTTGCCCAAATCTCTAGTTGACACCTGAATAACTTTGCATGGGGCAGACACTAAGGAACTAAGTCTTTCTTTTAGCTAAGTCTAAAAGAATTGAAAGGATATTTATTTCAGCATGACAGAGCTTAAAATCTGAGTCTAACCAAGTAAAGTACCTGTAAGGACAAAAGAATCAACACTCTTCAAAGGAATAAAATAGATGCAGAGCCTCTACATGTGTTATGCACAATGTCTAAAGTTATTAGACATACAAGGAAAAAAGAAAATGTTATCTCAAAGAGAAATGGTAAGCAATATAGACTGACTCTGAAACAATCCTGACGATGGATTTCACATACAGAACTCAAAGCAGACCAAAGATATAAATTTAAAATGTTCTTCTAATGAATGAACAAATAGGAAACCTCTGCAAAGAAATGGTCACTATAAAAAAGACTTAATAGAAATTCTAGAATTGAAACACATGTCTGGGGGAAAAACAAAACAAAACCAAAAACTCACCTACCTGAAAATTGGAAATGAGCGTACTTAAAGAGTAACAGAAATTAGCCCATCTGAAGAAAGGAGAGAACGATTTAAAGGAGGAAGAGAAAAAGGAGAACAACAACACAACTTGGAGATCTTGGATGGGCAAAATAAGAAGGTCTATCATATGTATAGCTAGAGTTCCAGAAAGATGATGAAAATGGGACAGGAAAAATATTTAAGAAATGTTGGTCAAGAACTTCCCAAATTTGATCAAAGACATGAATTTACATATATGGGGATGTGAGTGAATCTCAAACAGGAAAAATACAAAGAAAACCAACCTTCCCACAGCATAGGCAAACTAAAGCTCAAGGGAATATCTTGAATCAGAAAAAAACGACACATTACATACAAGGAATCTCAATGATAGGAACGACTGTTATGAATTTCCACATAAGAAACAATGGAGGTCACAAGACACTGGGATATCTTTTAAGTACTAGAAGAAGTGAGGGGAACCTGTCAAACCAGAATCCTATAATTTATAAAAGGATAAATCCTGTTATTCTGAAAATACCTTTTAAGAATAAAGATGAAGCCAGGCATGGTGGTGCAAGCCTGTAATCCAACAACTACAAAGCTTAGGCAGGAAGATAACAAGTTCAAGGCTAGCCTAGGCAATTTAGCAAGACCCTATCTCAAAATAAAAACAGAAGGGCTGGGGTATAGTTCAGTGGTAGAGCACCTCAGGCTCAATCTCCAGTGCTGGGGTGGGGGTGCAGAGAGAGCGAGAGAAAGAAATAAAGATATTTTCAGATAAATGAAAATCAGGAATTTGTTCCCAACAGACTTGTACTACTAGAAGTGTTAAAGAAGTTTTTCAGGCCAAAGGAAATGTTTCTAGATGGAACTTGTATGTACAAGAAATGGAGAATACCCAAAATGGTAAATATAAGGGTGAATATAAATGAATATTTTTTCTCTTAATTTTTTAAAACCACATGCACAGTTAAAGCAAAAAATGTAAAACTATTTTAGGGGAGATTCTAGTGTTTGTATACATATGTGACAACTAATGCATAAAGGATAAAGGATGGTAAACAGATATATTGTTGCAAATAAAGAGATATAACATTAACAAAGATTATATATACATAAACACATACATGAGAAAGAAATCTCTGGAAAATCTATTTTTTAAAATTATAATACAGCTGGGCGCGGTGGCTCAAGCCTGTAATCCCAGCACTTAGTGAGGCTGAGACAGGAGAATCGCGAGTTCAAAGCCAGTCTCAACAATGGTGATGCGCTAAGCAACTCAGTGAGACCCTGTCTCTACATAAAACACAAAATAGGGCTGAGGATGTGGCTCAGTGATCGAGTATCCCTGAGTTCAATCCCCAGTACCAAAAAAAAAAAAAATTACAATACACTTAAAAGCTGGTGGATCATGTGAAATTCAAAAAAGAATAATTCAAAGGCAAGAAACAAAAAACACATGACACAAAAGAAACAGTAAAATGGCAGAGCTAAGTACAACCACATCCATAATTACATTAAATGTGAATAGATAAAACACTACCAATAAAGAGGCAGAAACTGTCAAAATGAATGAAAAAGTAAGATCCAACTATATGATATCTACACGAGATGCACTTAAGAATAGATATTGGAGTGCTGGGGTTGTGGCTCCGTGGTAGAGAGCTTGCCTAACATGCATGAGGCACTGGGTTCGATTCTCAGCACTGCATATAAATAAATAAAATAAATAAAGATCCATCAAAAACCCCCCAAAAATTAAAAAAAAAAAAAAAAAAGAGAGAATAGATATTGGAGAAGCTGAAAGTAAATGGAAAAATATGCAAACAATACACATACAAAGACAGGAGTAGCCTTGAAGTAGTCTTCAGAATACAGAATATTCCCAGATTTAAAGAGGGATATAATGATAAAAAGGTCAATTCAAACTGGGCACAATGGCACACACCTATAATCTCAGTGACTTGGAGACTAAGGCAAGAGGATCACAAGTTGGAGGTCAGCCTTGACAACTTGGTGAAACCCTGTCTCAAATTATGATGGGGATATGGCTCAGTGGTAGAATACCCTGGGTTCAATCCCTATTACTGCAAAAAATAGCTAAATAAATAAAGGCCAAGTCACCAGGAATTTATGATAACAATAAATATTTAATGCCTAGAATTAGAATTTCAAATACACAAAAGCTGAAAGAATTAAAGGGAGAAATAAATACAGTAGAAATTTAGTTAGCACCTTCTCTTAGTAACTGTTACAACTTATCCAAAAAGCAGCAAACAAAATCCCCCTAAATTCAATAAATTAAAACCAACAAAAAGTTAAGATACAGAAGATCTGAACAAAACTTTGTTTTTGATCTAAATGATACATAGTACTATGATTTGAAAATTGTGAACCGTCTCTCCCACCAAATTTATGGTGAAATTTAATCTCCACTGTAAAGTATTAAGCAGGTAGAAACTTAATGTGATTATGGTGTTAAAAGGTAGGGCCTCTGGGAGATGATTAGGATTAGATAAAGTCATTGTGGTGGGATCACTATGACTGAATACTGGTGGCTTTATGAGAAGAGACCAGAAGGGCCCCTGCCCAAGACTGCACCAGGCTATTTGAATTTTCAGCCTCCAAAACCATGAGCTAAATAAACCTCTTCTCTTTATAATATCAGCCCACCTATCTTTGTATTGACACAAATGGATTAATAACACATAGGAGAACACTTTATTCACAAAAGTTTTAAACCAGGCATAAGTACATTCACTAAGATAGACCATATGCTGAAAGTAATATGTACATAAGTACATTCACTAAGATAGACCACATAGTATGAAACTACATTTAAAGAGAATGAATACCTCTGACCACAGTGAACTTAAATTAGAAATCAATAAGATATCTAGAAAAATCACACATATTTGGAAATTAAACAACATGCTTCTACACAATCCTAAGATCAAGGGGGAAAAAAATCACAAGGGAAATTAAAAAATATTTCCAAATAAACTACAAAACTCTACAGGGAAAACAATATGCTATTAGATTTATAAAAATCCATGTTAAAATAAAATAAATGGAAATAAAAGTGAACAACTTCATATAGGATTTTATAAAAGCAGAGGTTTCACCAGATTACACCTGTTCAGACAATAGTCATTGATAAATGGATTCTAAAATCTCCAACAGGACCACCCTTCCTATTTATTGTATTTGCTTCCCCAACTTCCCTATAGCACTGTTTGAAAACTTGCTGACAGAAGAACAAGCAAGTATGTCAATGAAACAACTACGTCAATGAAACAACTCCAGATTTTTCTGCCTATCTTATATGCCAACATCTATTTCATAGTTATAAAACAAAAATGAAAGACTTGGGACAGGAACAAAATTGTGCAGATGTTTTACCTAGACTCATTAATGTAAATCATTAGGATGCCAGAAAGAAAGTGCTGCAGAACAAGGTTGCTTCTATTGTTAATAACACCAGCAAATACTTGAGTATCTACTACATGCTAGGCATCAATCTAAGTGTTTGTACATGTGTTAATTTGCTTAATGCATTAAAAAACTCTATGAAGTAGGTTTATTCTTATCCCAGTTACAGATGAAAAGACAGAGGCAGAGGGAGACTAAAATAACTTGCCCAAGATCACACAATTAGTAAGTACAAATGGAATTCAAACCCCAGGAGTCTGGCTCCGCACACTTACCCACTGCTCTATATCTCTTCTCTAGTAGTATTCTATGCTGGAACAGTATGTGAACTGTCTGCCCTAAGAAGTAAGCACAGTCAGGCTGGCAGAAATGAGGAAACTTTAAGATTCCCTTTATTCCTGAAAAGAAATTCTTTTTTGGTACTAGGGATTGAACCCAAGGACACTTTACCACTGAGCTACTTCTCCAGCCCTTTTTATTTTTTATTTGGAGCCAGGGTCTTGCTAAGTTGCTTAGGGACTCACTAAGTTACTGAGGCTGGCCTTGAACTTGCAAGCCTCCTGCCCAGCCTCAGTTATTGGAATTACAGGTGTGCACCACTGTGCCCACCTGTGATTATTTTTGATGTATACGCATCTCACTCCCTACCCTTGCCATTTGCCTCATTTCTACATTAGAGTGGTAAATGCACTTAAATAGAGCTGTTGATGTTCCCAATTCAGACTCTCAATTAGTAATCTGAAGTGAGATCAAGGCTTGCTCTTCATCCAACAGACTTCTGGTTCCTTTACCTGCCTATTTAATTCCTTGAGAATTCTGATACCTCCAGAGTTGATAAAAAATTAAATCTAAGACCACCTCTAACATGGATGTAGAAGAAATGGGTAAATCAATAAAAGTTTAAACAAATATTCCCTAATGGCAAGTGGTACTGAAATGCTTTCCATATACTTATTAGGTCTTTTGGTTTAAGTGTTTTTAGAATCTGGAACTATGCCTGCCCTAGGAGAGGAGAGAGAAATAGCATGATACCAGATGACCAGGCAGACTTTAGCAAAAAATTTACCCCAATGTGTCTAGGACTTTTCATCTTAAAGTTAAATTTATCTTTCAAACTTTAGACAGAATAGCTTCAAATTCCTTTTTCAGATTGCTAGCCTGATGAAAGAGAAATTCTAACTATATACAGATTTCAAAAACTTAAAAGGAGAAGAGCTCTGTGGTTGACTTACTAGAGAATTAGTAAGGACAAATGTGAAGATATGTTAATAAGATGTTAAACTGCTCTAAATGTCTATGAAAAAACCAAACATGTAGGGCAAGGAGCAGGAGAAGGACACACAGGGAGAAAAACAAGAGTAAAATGATTCTCCCCATCTAGATACAAAGTAATCTACAAAACAGGAAAAATTCAGTGTACATTCAAAAACCTTAGAATTGGAGTACAAGAGCTCATTCAGCAATAAGGACCTCATTGTAAGACAGGCCATTCTATTGCCGTATAAAAGTAAATATTTGAAGCTGGGCGTGGTGGCGTATGCCTGTAATCCTTGATCTTTGGGAGGCTGAGGCAGGAAAATTGCGAGTTCAAGCCACTCTCAGCAAGGGCGAGGTGCTAAGCAACTCAGTGAGACCCTGTCTCTACATAAAACACAAAATAGGGCTGGGGATGTGGCTCAGTGGTCGAGTGTCCCTGAGTTCAATCCCCAGTACCAAAAAAAAAAAAGGAAAAAAAAGTAAATATTTGAATATCGAATCATTTTCACTGACTTCCTTTATAAGTAGAGTTAAGAAAAAAAGGTGTCATTATAGAAAACTTTTTTGTTCAAGAAGTATCTGCCTTTGTCATTGTAATCTATATGTATATGTTCTGGTGCTATACTCCACAAAAAAATTCTCTTCACATGAACATTGCACATTTATTTAAAAGAAATACAGGCAATAAAATGGATCTCATAGACAAGATCCACTGTTCTAGAAGTTTTTAAAAATCTTGTAATCCAGGTCCCTTTGCCCAGTAATAAGTTATAGTTACGAGGATTAAAAAGAGTTAGAAAGATCTTCTTTAACCTACATAACTTGTGTGAATCACATTTATTAACTTGCCTTCTGGAGAATTCAGCAACCACAAGATTTTCCTCTCCCCTTTATTATAAAAGCAACAGAATATCAATAGTAAATAAACACTTCAAAATAGATACATTATTAATAATCCTGCCACCCGAACTCAAGTATTTGTTTCAGGGGCTGGAGGTATAGCCCAGTGGTAGAGTACTTGCCTGGCATGGGGAAGGCCCTGGATTTGCTTTCCAACAAAAAAAAGTTTCAATCTTTATTTTTAAAATAATATTTTAAAATACAAGTAATATGATACATGCTCAGTGGGAACAAAAATTCAAACCATAAATACATTGGCCTGGTTAAACCTTCTGGTCTCTTTCTTCTCTCTACTATTTGTGTTTTTAGTTTCTCAGTATACCCTTTTTCAATAGCCAGGCAGCTTGTATTGCTTGAAATCAGTTCCACTGTTCTCCCCTATGTCATATTACTAGAAATGCTTTTAAATTTATCCATCAAGAATTTTTATGCTGCAGATGTGGGCAGAAATTTATTTACTAGGACCTATATGACACCATTATATTGTCCATAACAGCAATAAACTAAAAGCCAAAACACACTATTCAACATCTGTAATCATTTTATAAGCCTGATAAGACAGTCATAGCAAATACCAGAATCAGATCTTTCTGTAAACATAAATAACTTTTGCAACTACGGGCAGATGAAAAGTTAAAAGTAAATACTTCATTTCCTTAAGACCAGTATCCAGTAGCACAGTATAACATGGAACATATGAAGAATTAAATTATTCTGAAAAATACAATCAGAAATTCACAAATATTGTAACTTACAAAAAATTGGACCCAAGTTCTAATCTAATATACCAACACTTACCTTTACACTCTATCATTCTAAGTACTTTTAAAATTTCAATAAAAAATACTTTTAGTAACACATGAACTGTAGGTGATATATAAAAATATTTTAATTTTTGTGTCCCAGTTAACAGAAATTTTAATTCTAGGAACTGGGGCATTTATACATGATAAGATATAAATGAACAAATATTTTTATAAGTTATTTACATTCTTTTTAAGAGTTCATAATAATGTCTGTACCTCAGTTTAAGGCTTTCAGAGAGTTTTTCGGCTTCTTCTATAGCTTTTTTGATGTTTGCAGGTCCAAGTATTGAATGAAAATAATCCTAAAATTACAGGAAAACCATGCCATACCATTAGTACTGGGTACTGCACACAGCACTAATGTTAAAAATACTAAAATCATGGTGCTTACATAGAGGAAAGTTTTTGAATAAAAACATTATTATAAATGAAGCATCTTTAAAAGCTTTTAACCCACATAAATGTACAATTTATTTTCCAAATGTCTTAAAAGTATCTCTTCATACCACTAGTATGCTTAAAAACCCCCACAAAACCTTCTGATTTTTTTTAAAGCACAGGCAATAAATGTACTGTGTCTTCTATTAGTGAGAGCTTGCTAAATTAAGTTTAACCTAAATCTTAAATATCTGGTAGTATAAAGAGTGAAAAATATAATACAAAAATTGACATCATTTACCCTACATCATTACCCTACATCATTTAAGGGTAAATATATACTTAGTAAATTTAATACCTTACATACTTGAGGTACACTACAGAGGTTAGACTAAAACAAAAACCACACATACACACACACACACACACAAAACAGTTCTAAGAAGCAGATGAGGTACTCTTGACAGGGTAAATAAAAATAATCTTTTTAATGAAAACCAGGAACTGAGTAACTGTAACATATAAAGTAACAGCCTAAGTTACCTGAGCCTTTGAGGGCAGCTTCCTAACCTGAACTTCTGCCACTTTCACCTAGATACTCCCTTTGGAAATGCAATGGACACTGTGGGAATGGAAAAATCTCTTATCAATTAAAATTTACTCCTAACCTACTCAAGGGAAAAAAAGGGTAGCTAGAGAAACATTCCCAACCTCATCAAAGAAAAAAACAACCACTAACTTCTAAAACTATAGCAAAAAGTAAGCTAGTACATAAGTAGTAAACTAGTACATAAAAACTGCCCTATCACAACAGGCAAAAAAAACAAATACTAAATTTCTCCAAATCTCAAATCTTTCAAAAATATTTACTTTAATATCTGGGTGGAGTGATGTAAGCTGTAATCCCAGCTCCATAGGAGGCTGAGGCAAAAAGATCACAAGTTTAAGGCCAGCCTGCTCAACTTGGCAAGACCTTGTCTCAAAATAAAATTAAAAATAAATATGGCCTATGGATGTATCTCAGTGGTAGACAGCTTGCCTAGCACACGCAAAGCCCCAGGTTCTATCCTCAGTACCAAAATCTGTAATTAGTTAAAATTTACTTTAGTAAGCAATGTTTATGCTTTTGTTTTGTTTTTTGCAGTACTGGGGATTGAACCCAGGGGCACTCTACCACTAAGCTACATCTCCAGACGTTTTTATTTACTTTTTGTCTCGAGACAGGGTCTTACTAAATTGCTGAGGCTGCCCTCCAACTTTCAATCCTACTGCCTCAGCTTCCCAAGTTACTGGGATTACAGGTGTGCGCCACTACACCCAGCTTACACTTTCTTTAAGCAGCTCCATATTAACAGATTTTAGCCAGCATACAAGAAGTCTGAATTTAGGCAAGTCTCTGCTTCTCATCTGCAAATAAGTATGTCTAAGAATCTTAAAAGATGTTTCTCTCTAACAGGTGTGGTGGCTCATGCCTATAATCCTAATACTTTAGGAAGCTGAGGCAGGAAGATTGCAAGGTTTGAGACGAGCCTCAGCAATTTAGCGAGACTCTCAGCAACAGAGTGAGAACCTGTCTCAAAATAAAAAATAAAAAAGGACTAGGGATAGGGAGCACTGGGGATGTAGCTTATGTTAGAACGCTTGCCTGACATGCACAAGGCCCATGTTCAATCCTCAGCACTGCCCCCCTCCCTGCAAAAAAAGAACCGGGGATGTGGCTCAGTGGTATAGTGCCCTGGGCTTAATCCCCAACACAAAATACATACATACATAAACAATAATAAAAATAAATAAATGAAAACGTTTCTCTGATGGCCAGAGCAATTCAACCATTTGTGGACAAGCAGATAAACTTCCAAATGCAAAGGGACACCTTTTCAAAACTAGCTCTAAAACTCAGTAAATATTGTTAGCATAATTTCACTGATGGGGAGAAACATTAACAATAACTTATCACCATTAACTAAAACATTAAAATTATTCCTTAACTAACAACCAAAACAAATTATACTAGTCATGCTACTCTGGAGAAAAAGGTAACTTCAAATAAGAGAAATTTTGTTATAAGTTAATTTAAATGAGACGAGCCAATTTGACCACCAGAGAATAAAATAAAAATCTGAATATTAATTTAAGAATAGATTCTTTACCAGTTAAGAAATCTATAGGCCCCTTTGCTACTACTGCATGAGAGCAAAACCATTCCTAAGATGAAACCAGGGCTGGGGATGTAGCTATGTGGTAAAGAACTTGCCCAGCATGCTTAAGGCCTTGGGTATAATGCCCAGCAGAAAGGGAAGAGAAGGGAAAGGAAAGGAGAAAGAAGTGGAAACATCAACACAACATCCTTCCTATTTCTTATTATGACCTCTACATTCTTTTGCCTGTTTCTAGTACAATTAGAAATGAAACCATTTTCTCTACCAGCTCCTATGCTAGTCTTCATTTACATTGCCTCCAACTTTTACCACTATCTATAGCTTTAGCAAATGGAAGTTCAACACCTATTCAATGAATCAAGAGCAGAAAATAATTTAAAATCAAAGGATTTTAGAAGTGATCAGTATTAATGTTACAAGCTGAGATCTAATTTAACACAGGTCAATTCTTCCTTCACTTGACCCGTCAGTAATTTATTACAACAGAAAGCAGATTATGTGTCTATATATTGCTATAAACTTGAACTAATCCAAGGCAAAATAAAAAGTGCATGCATCTGGGAGTGTACACATGTATATTTGAAAATAATGAAACATATCTTTAGTTTGCTTTTCTATCAATATAAAGTTTGAACTTTGCATAATGTGATCCAAATTTCGTTGGTAGGCTGGGGGTGCAGCTTATTGGTAAAGCACTTGCTTAGCATGACTGAGGGCCTAGATTTGATCTCCAGCATCACAAGGGGGAAAAAAAAGAAGAGAAGGAAAAGAAAGGAAGGAAAGAAAAGGAAAAGGAAAGGAAATATCACTGATATTAAAACTTTAGGGGAAACCCATCATTCCATTATACAAAAATAACAAATAAAAATGCAAAAATAGAAGGTACCTGCTGTTGCTTAAAATCAGGTCTTTTTTTGATCAGATTATAAACAGTCACATATTTCATATATAGTACATAAGCCCTTTCCTCATCACGATCTAATCTGCATTCTTCTGCTGCCTTGAAGATCTTCTGGGCACTCTGTACATAACTTAAAATTAAGAGGAAAAACAATTAAAACACTTGGCATCTGGGAAAAATATTGTAGATCACATATGAAGTTCACAGATAACCTTGATAAAGTAAATTTCATGATTTAGGTTGAACTACCTCAATTGGTACATAGATACGTTTGAATACAACCAACTTAAACCACTTCCTCTGGGTTAAGGGTTATCTCAGAGATAAGTCAGAGATACTGCCAGAAAGGAATGGCCCATTTTAGTTCTTCCTTCACTTTGCTTTTCACCCATCAATACCACCAACTGAGCCCAAGAAATAAGTCAATCCTTCTTATTCTTCTCCAAAAAAGTTATCATAAAAAAATAAAAAAGCCCATTTTGTCTTAGTAACATTTAGAAATTTCAGTTCATTCTGGGATTTTTCCCTCTTGATCTTTTTAAAAGTTTTTACTTATCTCTTGTAATCCTTGATGTTTTGTTTTCTTCCCATCTTCTTTTATTTCCCTTTTAAAAAAAAACTCATTAAGATGTCCCTGTGCATTCATAGGTTTCTATGGATATCTATTTATTGGTCCATTTGAGATCATACATATCAATTTTTAGACCCTCCTATGTATCTTGTCATGAAGCACCTATTTTCCCCCTTAATTTATAAACTCTGCTTTCCCCAAATATGGATAATATGGTTGTCTATGTCCACTTTGCTTTTTAAAAACTCATTTCTGATGCTGTTATAATATGGTTACTTATTTATCTCCTAATCTCTCTTGTTGGTCAAAATAAATTCAAAAGAAAAGTTCTCTGTTATTGTCTTCTGTTCCATAACAGAGATACAACAGGTTTACAATTTTAGTGATACAATATTTTTAGCAAAATTATATTTCCAGTAAATACTGAAATAACCAGATGACTATGACTATTATATTTTACTTCAGGCCAGATTCTATAATATTATATTATATATGTAGTATGTCTATATGACATCTGACATATAAAACTTATATATACAATATATACAAATTTCTATCAAGAGTGGGAGATTTTCAGAAATTGGGTAGGGTCATTTAATTTGGGGGACTGGCAAGTCCAAATCCATAGAACAAGAAGCCCACAGCTTCAGGTAAGAGTTGATGTTAGAGGGTTGAGTTTGAGGACTGCAAACTCAGGGAGAATTTCTATGTTGCTGTTTGGAAACGGAATTCCTCCTTCTTTGAGAAACCTCAACCAGGCATGGTGGTATAAGCCTGTAATGTCTGTACTATACACACCGTCCAGAAAGCAGTTATTATGCATACAAGCAGAACTATACATAATGTGCCAAGATAAAGATAAGACCTTATCTACGGGGCTGGGGTTGTGGCTCAGTGATACAGTGCTTGCCGAGCATGCGTGAGGCACTGGGTTTGATCCTCAGCACCACATAAAAATAAAATGAAGGTATTGTGTCCACCTACAATTAATACATACATACATATATGTGTGTGTGTGTGTAAAGAATTATTTATATACATAGAATACATACCTCTTAGTGCTTATTTTCTCTGGTTTAACTTCTGTCTTCTTATTGAGGTCTTTTAGTGAAGAACTGAGGTAGAGTTCTTTAGGAACTGAAGCCACAGCAGGCATGATGGATAATCTTTACTTTTCCACTTTCACAATGGATGGTGTATTTAATGAAAAATAGTTCTTTCCTGAAACAAAACAAATAATTCCACTAATTTTCCCCACTCACAATAAAGCAAGAGCAGTTTAAAAACTCCAGGGATGTATGAAAAAATGTTCAGCATCTCTAGCAATCAGAAAAACGCAAATCAAAACTAAGATTTCATCTCATACCAGTCAGAATGGCAGTTATCAAGAATACAAACAATAGGTGCTGGAGAGGATGTGGGGGAAAAGGCACACTCATACATTGCTGGTGGGACTGCAAACTGGTGCAACCAACCTGGAAAGCAGTATAGAGATTCCTTAGAAAACTTGGACTGGAACCACCATTTGACCCAGCTATCCCATTCCTCAGTCTATACTCATGAGACTTAAAAACAGCATACTACAGTGATGCAGCCACTTCAATGCTTATACCAGCTCAATTCACAATAGCTAAACTGTGGAACCAACCTACATACCCTTTGATAGGTAAATGGATAAAGAAATTGTGGTATATATACACAATGGAGTATTACTCAGCATTAAAAGAGAATAAAATAATGGCATTTGCAGGTAAATAGATGGAGTTGGAGAATATCATGCTAAGTGAAGTAAGCCAATCCCAAAAAACCAAAGGCCAAATGTTCTCTCTGATAAGTGGATGCAGATCCATAATGTGGGAGGGGACATAGGAAGAATGGAGGAACTTTGGTTAAAGGGAAAGGAGGGAAAAGAAGGGGACATGGGGGCAGGAAAGATGGTGGAATGAGATGGACATCATTGCCCAAGGCACATGTATGACTGCATGTGGTGCGACTCTACATGTACAACCAGAGAAATGAAAAGTTGTGCTCCACTTGTGTACAATGAATCAAAATGCATTCTGCTGTCATGTATACCCAATTAGAATAAATTAAAAAAAAAAAAAACTCCAGGGCTGGGTATATAGCTCAGTAGTAGACCAACTGCCTAGCATGGGCAAGGTCTTAGGTTCAAATCTATGCTTGAGCAAACAAACAAAACACAACAAATAAAGAAAAAACTCCTAAACCGTATTCTCTGCTAACAGAGTTAATTTTAAATTATCTTGAATATCTATTTTGGGACTCCAAATAAATAAGGTATAAATTACAATTTTTTCAAATTTTCATTAAATGAATTCTTATTTGTATCTTTTGCATTATTAGGAAATTTAGCTGTCAAAGGAACTAGCAGCAAGAATAATAAGCATTTTTACAGTTTTCTTCTGTTAAAACTACATTAGTATACAGATCACAAGAAGAAAGAATTTTCATCCAGAAATACTCTTTTTCTCATCGGTGATATCAGGTTATAAAAGAAAACAAGTTGTAGGCAGGGCCATGCCAAATGGAGCTGGCAACAAAAGAACATGTTTGTTTCTACCAGAAAACATTCATGCACTCTAGTTTACTCTGCAAAGGTCTTTGATGTTTCATGACATTTTGTTTCCCTGTATGCTCTGGCAAATTCTGAACAGGAAGATAGAGCAGGTAATAAAAAAATGAAGATAAGAGGAAGAATGGCTAGGTATGTATCAATTAACTTGTGTTGTATGTGTACACATAACAGGAATGCTTGCAGATGGGGCAGATCAGGGGAGCACACCAAATGAGGATTCTCTGCAAGACTGTCATCAAACAAAAATTTCAAGGACCCAATTAACTTTATACAAAAATCAATGTTAAAGAGAAAGTCTAAGCAGCAATAATACAATATACGCTGATGTCAAACTATGAAGTTACAAATAATGTACTATAATAAAAATTAAGAGGGAAGATTAAGTATGACTACAGAGATCTTGGAAGTGGTCATGAAAGAGATAGCACTTGATGTACTGATGATAGAAAGCTTCCAATAGAGGTAAGGAACAATATGAGAAAAGAGATAAGAAAGTAAAGTACATCTTCAGGAATTGGCTGTTACAGAGAATGAGCAAAATCTACTAAGCAGGAAAACCTGACAAAACAATATTGAAACAGATTTTTTTAAAAGGCCTTAATTGTCACACTAAAGCATTTGTTTTGTTCTCTGAAGGTAATGAAGAGCCATAAAAAGATCTTGAAGAGAGTTATGTTATCCAAATTAATGAGTACAAAATTAGGCTTTAAGAGACTGGAGATAAGAAAAACACTAGTTATCTATTACAATGATCCTAGGCAAAGATGATGAAGGTCAGAATTAGGGCAGCTGAGATGGAATGGAGGTCGCACATACAAGAAATACTGCAAAGGTAAAATGACAGGACTTGGCAAAATGATTAGACATGCAAAAGAAAAGTACAGGGATAACATTATGATGTAACCAAGGTTTTTAGCAAGAGCTTCTAGGAGAAAGATTATACTTTTTAAGCCACCTTTTCTGTCCTTACTTGATTTTTGAGAACAGTTCAACAACCTTCTCCAAAATCCATCAAAGAACCAATTGCTTCTATTTTTATTTACAAAACTGTACATGTTATACTGTGGAGTAATAATGTTGGTGTTAAAAATACTTTCAGCACTGTTTTAATTGCTCTTTCAGCCTCCACAAGCACACATTTGTGCAGAAGTCAAACAGCGGGTAAAGGGTATTTTTCCCTAATCAAATGAGAAAGCAAAGAAATATATCCAACCTAAATGTAATAATTATATTTTTATAAGCCATTCTGCATTTTGCCATTAAATACTCAACATGAACTGACACAAATAAATCAATGCCAAAATAACTAAATGAATTCACAATTTCCTTATTTTGGTTGCAACAGTTTAAAACAAAGAAAAAAGCAGCAACAACAGCAAGCCAATTGATTCCTATACAAGAATACACGTTCAATAACTACAGATGTCAATTTATGGACTCTGCTTGGATCTAGAACAAACTAAATATAACATATAATCCAATAAAACTATGTTATGTTTCAATAAGGATTGTAAATTTAAAGAAAACAAGTATATATAAGAAAGTTCTTTTAAGAACAAAAAATATTAGAGATGTGTAAACCTAACAAAGATTAAGAACTCCAGCATTAGTCCAAAAGCAAGATCCTGACAGTGCTGAATCCTTCCACAGAGAAAGAGTAGATTAGATAACTCGAACCACAAATGATGATTAAGAAGTCTTCACTAAAAAAATAAAAGTGAAAATTGAGGTTTACAGTCACTTAAATTGGTCCTGATATCCTAACTGGGGCTTCACAACAGCCACTGTGAAGGTCCTTAGTAACAATGAAAGAAATACAAAGTTTATCTTTTTGGTCACCCACCATCTCTCCCTGTATCTGCTCTTTAGACAGTCGTACTTGGTACTGTATCTTCTATCTTTTGAGATTCAGGCTGTCTCTTAAATATCATATAATCCACTCTACAGTGCAAAATGACACAGACAACTAAGTATTGATGAAATAACATTTTACAATAATTATAAAGTATTAAGAAGTCAATCCTCTCTCAAGATTTAATCACCGCTAAAACTTCTGCCATTTTCTAAGCATATACTATATATCTAGCAATGTGATAAATGTTTGAAGGCAGTATTTTTATAATCCATGACATCAAACTGGGTGCAGTGACTCACACCTGTAATCCCAGTGACTCAGAAGGCTGAGGCAGGATGACTGCAAGCTCAAGGCCAGCCTTAGCAACTTAACAAGACTGAGAGCAACAACTTAATGAGACCCTGACTCCAAATAAAAAGTAAAAAGGGCTGGGATGTAGTTAAGTGGTAAAAAGCATCCCTGGGTTCAATCCCCAGTACCCACCTCCCCCCGAAATTCAGGACATTGCAATTAGCATTTTAAAAATATGCAGAACAGAAAATATCAGAGTATGGAACACATAGTGAAGGGTGGTGGCAACTTTAAGAGGTAGGGCCTAGTAGGCACTTCCCTTGAAAGGTATAAGGCATGAGGGACTTGTAGGACCTCAGTGAGTTCCTAGTGTATCTCTCTGGCTTCCTGTCTTACCATGTGATCTCTCCCTCTCACACCCACTCCCATCATGATGTCATCTACCACACTGTGATGCAGTTAGGGAGGCCTCTGCAAGGGCCATTGCTAAGCTATTTGGACTTTTTGCACCAGAACTGTGAGCTAAACAAATCTCTCTTCTTTATAAAGTATCTGGCCTCACATGTCTCATTACAGTAACAGAAAATTAACGAATACAACGTGCATAAACATATGTATATAGTGCTGGATTAATATATATAATGTATTTCTTACTAGAGATTATTATTTTTTAAAACATTCTAACTTCTTCCATTACAGAAATGGTACTTCAAGTGTCATCCAAAGACCAATGCAGAAGTATTTGTTACTAATCTTGATAAAATAAGAAGCCTGTGACAGAATGTAAATCAATTAAGCACACTGACTTTTTTATAGTAGCAAGACGTTCTCATGGTAGAAAACAGTGCACTGACTTACATTCTGGGGCAGGCTTTTATCTTGATACTGAAGAAAAGGACTTTAAATGATTCAGACTGGCTACTTTGAATAGCACTATTCTAGGGGACATAGAGAATAGGCCTTCAGATTACGTATCTCTTTGTCTAGTTACCAAGAACAAATTAATACTCATTAATAAGGCACAAATTAATTGTTACATTATATATTGTGACTGTAGTCACTGGGAAGTCACAAGGTGAGGAAAATTCAGTGTAACTAGAAAAGACAAGGCTGCTTCCAATCCAGAATGTACTCTCTCATCTTTCATGCTGGCCTTTCTTCCTTCAAGAGCCAACTTAAGTTTCACTTCTCTGTCCCTGAGGGTTCCAGCTACTAGAATTCACTGTTTGGTCTGACCCCTCTATTGCTTGTAATCTATATTGTTCCTTCAGTGTAGTATTGGGACCAATTGATAATTATGCTGAAATGATGAGGCAGAGACAGAAACTGGCCCCAAAGATAAGATTTAACTAAGAATAGAGTGAGAAAAGAGGGCATTTCAAAAGAGGGAAACACCATGAACAAAGGCATAAAATGAGAAATTATAACAGGAGAAAAATGAGGGATACTCTTGGAATTATTGGGAAGTAATCAATTAGATCAAAGGAAACCACTGATATGTCTTTGTATCCCTGGCACCTACCTAGGTAGTCCTCAGAGTCAACACTTACTAACTTAATAACTGTTAGGTAACAATAATAATTAAATTATAAAAGGGGATAGTCACATTGTGGAGGACTTCTGAAGCCATCCAGAATTGTTTAACTCAGCAGGCATATAAGCCACTTCTTAATTTAAAAAAAATAAAATAAAATATATATATATATAGTCTCAGGATGGTCAGATTGAAGATTATGCAAGTTGGATCTAAGAGACAGGAAGAAGGATACTATGGAAAAGAACAACTAGAAGGCTACTGTAGAAAAGATGACAAAAAGGCAGAAATATGCTTTGGTAGTATACTGATTAAAACGAGTATTGTGTTTTGCTTACAGATAGACAATCTCAATCTCCCCCCGCCCCTGTGAAATGTGAAGACCGTAGTGCTATAAACAAAAAATGAATAATCTATAGGTTAAAAACTGATCCGTTTATAGCAGCATTTCTCAACCTTGACCAAATAAAACTGATACGTTAGGCCAGATAAAACTTTGTTGTGGGAGGTTGCTCTATACACTGTAGATGTTTTGTAGATGTTTGTAGATGTTTGGTAGCATCCCTCCTCACTTCCCATTAAAGCCAGTAGTACTCATCCTTCTCCACTTGTGATACCCAAAAGTTTCTGGACACTGACAAACATCCCCTGAGAGGTAAATAACCCCCATGTAAGAACAGATGATTTACAGGACAGTACATAATTCAATTCATAAGAGAATGGCATCTAAAGAAAGGTGGCTTGACAGAGGTATAAATGTGTAATTAATTACAAAGCAGAGAGACCAGACATTAAATCTGTGCATCAACTATTAAGGCACTAATGTTAATTTTTATAATCTCAATTATTTGGGAAATGATGAAGTAGTGACACTGAAATGATGCTATCTAGGATTTGGTTTAGAACAATTCTATTTTATTCATTTTTGTGTAGTATATTTTAAAACTTTTGAAAACACAAACATCAGCTGGGTGGACATAGTGGTACATTCCTGTAGTCCCAGCTATTCAGAAGGCTTAGGCAGGAGGATCACTTGAACTCAGGGGTGAAGGCAACCTTGGCAACATAGCAAGATCCTCATCTCAAAAAAATATAAATGAATAAATACATTTTTAAAAAACAAATGAAACAGACATCATATATAGTAGTAACCAAAATCAGGAGAATAAATCATCAAGGAAGTGAGCTGTTTCTCTTTAGCTGACAATTTACTTGAAGGTTCCAGCACTGATGAGTCTAAAGGAAAAAATATTCAGAAAAGGAAGCAGGAGTCATTACAATGAAGGAAAATCAGGGAAGTGCTATATCATGGAAACCAAGGAAAGATAATTCCAAGAAAGTTTTACAAAGTTCTAAAATGCTAAGGGTGAAAAAATAAAAATAAAACAGTAAAATAACTGTCCCTAGTTCTAAACAGAGATGATATAAAACAGAGATGACATAAACAAGCTTAAATATGGAAAACATTTAGACATTATGGTAAACCTTACTATACACAAAGTGCAATGTTGAGAGCTAAAAGGAATACAAAAATATGTATACACACTAGTTTCTACCCCTTATTATGAAGGATAAGCAAATAATGGTAACACTTAGTACCAAAATATAGGAACTAGCAAACTAAGTCAAAATCTGTTTTTGTTAAGGACCATTCCCAGAAACAAACAAAAGGTTTTCTAAATTAGATGTCTGTCTACATTTAATCCATTTATTTTATCTTCTCTATTATTTGCCCCATTTTTAAATTGGATTGTGTGGTTTTTATTTTTGCTTTTGGAGGAGAGGTTACTGGGGATTGAACCCAGGTGTACTCTACCACTGAGTTACATCCCCAGCCTTTTAAATTTTATTTTGAAACAAGGTCTAAGTTGCCCAGGATGGCCTCAAATTTGCTCCTGCTTCAGCCTCCTAAGTAGCTGGGATTACAGACATGTGCCACCATGCCCTGCTGCCCAATTTTTTTAAACAGATGCAAAATAGGTAAGTAGGGAACCATACCTTACATACTGTATACCAAAAATAAAAATAAAAATTTTAAAAAAAGGAGAACAAAAGGAAGGAAAGAAAATGACATGGCTGTCAGTCCTAGCTATACATTAAAATCACCTCAAGAACTTTTTTAAAATATTGAGGCCCAGATCCCACCCTTCAACAGTTAAATCAGAATCTTTGAGGATGGGCTCTACACAAAGATATTATAAAAAAAACTCCCCAGGTGAATTTCAATATTCAACCAAGACTAAGAATCATGAACATAAAGAAAAGATAGCAACAAATGTTTCTAGAAGCAACAAAAGGAAGATGACAATTTATTTCCAATTGAAATCAGCATCTTAAATCATATACTCTAATAAAATAATGAAATCCTTTCATTTTAAAAATTCTGTATTAAGAAATTAAACGAAGACCTCCAGGAATCCTATGCCTGTGACTTTTTTCAGACTGAGTTATTTTGAAAATAGTATTATAATGTGTAATAATTTCATTTCACTATATTAGAAAGACGTGGATTTACTCATCATTATTGGTATGTTTCAGAGAGTTAAGTTTTATGAAAAACTAAATTGTACTGATGGTCAAGAGATGAGACTCAGTTAAAATTGACTTAATTCACTGTATACTAGTACTTTCACTTGAATTAGTATGGTTTCAAGTATAGAATTCCAAATAAGTTTGATATAACATTTTATCATTTATCACTAATACATTTAATACTAAGGATATGTTGTAGGTCTTAGTTTTATTTCCTATTTATTAATCATATACTGTCGAGCAAATTCCTTAAATTTCCCCAACACACATCACTGTATTTCCAGTTTACTTGTAGCTGCAAAATGAAATAAAAACAATCCCTCTGCTTCTATAGGGTTACTATCTGTATCAAGTTAAAATATATATACAGAAAAATGTTCTGAAAATTTTTAAAATGCCATTAAGATATAAAGCACTGCGATTAAAGAAATTAAAAGTGTAACTTATTCTTCATTGACTATAGAAATCCAAACATAAGTTCAATACAAAGTTGTCATCAAAATTACAGTGAGCTAAATGAAGACGGCCACAAATGTGGGTATAACTCAGTAGCAGAGTGCTTGCCTACTAAGTGCAAGACCCTGGGTTCCCCAGCAACACCAAGGGGAAAAAGTGGGGAGTATATCATCTGATGGGGACTCAGCGCTTGGTTGCTCTAACTATTAGAGTACATTGGAAGTAATGCTGTGCCAATTTCTAGTCCAAGTTTTTAAGAGATTAGCAGCTTCCTCTTCCTATCTCTTCAAACACATATTCTTGGACTCCAGCAGTCATGCTGTAAGAGGTTCAAGACACACTAAGAGGTTATGTGTAGGCACACCAGTTGAACTCCCAGCCAACATAACTGCCATCCATGTGAGGGAGCCATCTTGGAGTCTGACCCAGTTTAGATTTCAGGTTAACTCCAACCCAAGCAGCTTATCTGAATACAAACTTCATGAAACCCTAAGTGAGAACAACCTAAGTTCAGTCAACCAAGAGAAACATGAGAAATACTAAATTGTAGTTTTATGCTACTGTTTTTCAGTGATTAATGATGCAGCAAAAGGTAACTGGGATAATAGTAAAATGCCTTCCTTCCTTCTTTCCTTTATTGAAACAGGGTCTCACTCTTCTGCTCCTGGTGGCCTTGAACCTTTGTAGCTAGAACATAAAATACATTTTTTCAAATGCTTCCTTAATTATATTTAATTTTATTAGCAACTAATACTTGAATGGGCTTTTCCTTTGACTTCTACAAAAATGATTGCATTTTCATGTAGAAAACATAATAAAATCAAATGCTAGACACTTCATGAAAAAAAATTTGATGTGCTGACTATATTTTTCAACTGTCTTGCTTTAAGAAGCCATTTTGGTTCTTCCCCACTATGTACATATCCATAAATAAATGCCCATATAATTAATAAAGTTCACATAAATATATTTTAAAATGTTTTTAAAGTATTTTTAAAATATTTTTGTTTTTCTTATGCTGTTTTCCAAAATACACATCTGTGTAAAATTCCATTAATGACAGGTGTGTGTGTGTGTTTTACTACTGCAGGATTCTTACTAATTTTAAAGATGCACCTAATGTGTCACAAGAATAGGAATACATTATTTCAAGCAGCCATACCAGCTCGATAAAAATATACTACAACTGACATCACCTTACTGTAATGAGAAACTATCATGAATGACACTCAACAATGAATCTTAAACAGACTCAGATGAAATGCAAAATCTGCTTACACTGCAAAGCCGCAGAACAAGCCTACAACAGAAACACTTCTTGACAATTATCACTTGGCATTTTTAATGCAGCAGGATATATACACAAGTAAGGATGCTCTGCAGGTTCAAAAAAGAGTAAACGTTCTCTAGTAGACATTTCTTTGATCTGAAGTCCTTAAAGCACTTAACAAATACTAAATTCCTGAGGCTCTACAACACCTCTGTGAGTCGGGTAAATATTTTGTGATTAAGTGACTTATTCAAGGTCACAAGGATAAACTGGAGGAAAGAAACCCAAAGCGTGGTCTGCAGCTATATGTATAAATACATCATTGCAATCCAGAGTTCTAATAATTTCCTCGGTAGAGGTGAAATTAACTTGTCCGTGCCACAACTCTAGGATATTAGGCATATTTTAGAAAGAAATCCTTCTGCTAGAGGAAGTCAGTTTTAACTATGATTAGCTTAATAAACTCATGCTTTCACTTCACTAAAACCAAGTGTGGCTGGGGCACAGGAAGAATTGGGAAACTATAAGGGGTTGTAGTAAGGCCTGGGATTGTATATACACAGCAAAAAAATCAGAAAACGGAGTAACGAGGAAGGAGGTCAAAATTGGGTCTGAGTGTCCAAGTGAAAGAAGGAATAGTCAAGGCCATCTTTTGAGACCGGAAAACCACACAAAACTTGCTGGGCAACCTAGGTGGGCAGCTGCAAATACTAGAGGCTGGGCCTTTCCTCTACAAGCCAGTTCTCGGGCTTGTCCCACCTCTCCGCGAACAAGGCTAATCTCCCTGGTGACCAACAACTGGTGGAAGGGTAGAAGGTTCACTGAGGACGAATTCCCAGGAAACAAAGGCCAGAAACCTGACCCGCACTCACCGTAGCGCTGGGCGCACTTCACCAACACCGGCCTCCTTGCCACAGGCCCATCTCCCAACAAACTGAGGGAAAACTAGCCTTCGCTATCCGGACGGAAACCACCCCAGCTCATCCCCTCTTCCCGATTTGCATTGCGTGGCGGCGCGTCGCGCCCTAGACGTCACGGTGGGGCGGAGCTTTGCGTGCGTGACGGTGGTTCCTCCCTTCTCCCGCCCCGCCTCTGCCAGTGCGGCCTACGCTAGAGGGCGCGGAAGGACTCTGGACCTTCCGGCTGGTGGCGGTCATCCGAGGATTCCCCGAGGGTTCCTTCACCAGCACCCGCGCGTAGCGTTTCCAGGAATTCGTCCTAGTGTCACTTATCTTGGGTCTTGGCCGCGGAGGAAATAGTGCTCTTGAGTCTACGAATTTGTCTCAGTTTGGAAATCAGAAAAAACTAGAAAGGGGATTTGAATCACCTGATATTTTGGCTAAACATTCTCCGAAGCCATGCTGTAGTCAGAGAAGACCAGGCTTGATCCTAAAACACGTTTCATCTACTCACTTAGCGTCACTTAAATGCCCTGTCTTAAAAAACCAAAAAGAGTTCTTAATTTTCTAGCCAGCTGACCTAGGTACTACCGCAGAGAAAGGTGATTGGCTGCTCCAATGATCTGAAAACAAAATTGCTTAAAATAGACCTGCTGGCCGTGGTCACTAAGTCCCCCGGGGTCAGCCCGGGTGTCTCATGGATGGGAAATCTGGAAGGAAAAGTCTAGTAAATGCCTTTAGTGAAGCCGTTCTGGAGAGGTGGTCAATAACTGTAACGAATAAATAAAAGCACCCAGCCCAACAGTGTTTCACTTATAGTAGTCTTTCAATAAATGTTAATTTCCTTTGCATTACAATGCAATACATGCAAAAATATATTGTTATCTCTTTTTAAAACGTAAGCTATACGCTACTTGCCCAAAACATGGCAAGACTGGTGATCATGAGAAATACATAGTAATATCTGCAACTAGTGAATAAACAAAAGTTTTAAATTTTTGGTAACTAAGGAAAAAAATGCACTTGTCTTTGGGAGTGGGTCTTAAGGGTTTTTTTTCCTCTGTTGAATAAATACTTCTTGGATTTAGATAAGCAAAGAAAAAATCTAGATCTGAGTTTGAAAGTAGATAGCAAACAAAAATTTGGAGTGCCTTGACAATTTGAGAGGGAGGGTGGCAGGAATGTGAGATGAAAGAGGAAGAGAAAAGCTACTAGAGTGACCAAACCAATGGAAAAATCTCTCTCTGATGATGGGATCCCAGAAAGGTAAAATAAATAGGACTCTAATATTCACCTACAGTCATTTTTGTTGCTTTGATGTAACTGCTGAAATCTCCACAGTAGGTGGAATTTCCCCACTTCCCTAAAACCTCAGTCAAATTTGATAAAACACAAGTTACTTGCATGAGTTTTGAAAAAACAGGAAAGAGTCCACATGTGGGTCAACAAGTGTAAAACAGAAACCAGGCACAAGATAGATAAGATGATTCCAAAACTGAGTTTAGGTAATGAAAGTAGAAAAAACAAGAATGTTATTAAGTAATTCACAGAAATCTTGGAGTGGGATTTGGACATTTCATTTGTGGAATGAATGTTCTTAAAAAACAAGGTTACCTAGATGAAACTGCTAGTTGAATTATAGACCCCAGATCTTTTTCAAATATGTATTGTAACAATCCAGACAACAGTATCTATGGTACCTAAAATCTAAGTGGTCACTAACTGTTCAAAAGGTATGGTCTGTATTTGATCATTGCTTTCCTTCACGTGCCATCTAGCATAAACACTAGTCCAAAGCCTGGTTCATCATTCATTTAACACACATTTACTTAGTATGTGTTCTATTCAAGATAAAATTCTTGGTCAACAAAGATCTGACTTACATTTTAGTGGGGGATATATAATAAACAAATGCATATATATTATGTCAAGAGTTAAGTGCTAGCTGGGCACGATGGCACGCTTGTAATCCCAGCACCTCAGGAGGCTGAGGCAGGAGGATTGTTGGTTCAAAGCCAGCCTCAGCTAAAGTGAGGTGCTAAACAACTCAGTAAGACCCTGTTTCTAAATAAAACACAAAATAGGGTTGGGGAGGTGGCTCAATGGTAAAAAGAAAAAAAAAAGTTAAGTGCTAAAAAAAATAAATAAATCAGGCTAAAGGGCCATTAAAGACAGTAGTGTTTTTGATGGGATTGTCAATGAAGGGGCCGCTGAATAAATGATATTTCTACAGAACCTTGGGTAAGAAAGGGAAAATGCCGTGGATACATGTGGGACAAGAGCTTTCAGGAAGTGAGGCAGGAGAAGATGGGTATGCTGGAGGAACAGCAGAGGCCATGGTAGGAGACGATCTCAGAGGGGTTGGGAGTGAGTGGAGCACAGACTATATAGGGACTTGTAGGTGACTAAAACATGTTTATTAAGAATAACATAAGGGATTGGGGTTGTAGCTCAGTGGTAGAGTGCTTGCCTAGCACATGTGAGTCACTGGGTTCAAACTTCAGTATCACATAGAAATAAATAACGATATTGTGTTCACCTACAACTAAAAAAATTAAATTAAAAAAGAATAACATAAGAAGTGAGTCACATGGTAATAGTTTAAGAAAATTAACTTTTATGCATATGATACAGTTTACATTATATACACATTTTCACTCCAATCTTTTTTTAGCTAAAGCATAAGTATCCTGTGATTCTTTTACTAATCACATTTTTTCCATTTTTATTTCCTAAAACCATAATGACTATCAATCTAAAAAAACTTCCATTTTTTCTACAGTACTGGGATTGAACCCAAGGGTGCTCTACCACTGAACTACATACCCAGTCCTCTGTATATTTTATTTTGTATTTTATTTTCTTGCTAAATTGCTGAGGCTGGCCTCAAATGTGTGAGTGCATGCTTCAGCCTCCTGAATCTCTGGATACAGGAGTGTGCCACCATGATTGATTCAGACAAATTAATTTAACAGAGTTTATTTAAGCCTGAAATGATTCATGAATCAGGTGATACTCAAAATCAGAACAGATTCAAAGAGCTCCATTTCAACAACACGAGCAGTGTGCTTTTGTAGGCTGAACATGGAAGCAAAGTAAAGAAATTATTTGACTACAGACATTTACCTCATTTGGGTATGATTTGGTGGAAGATCCCTAGTTAAAGAACTAATGGCTAGTTGGCTATTGGTTAACTATTGGCTAAGGTCTATTTAGGTTTTATTTTTTTTCTATTTAATTAATTGCAAGGAATACCTCTAAGTTAAATTTTGGTTTACTTGTGTTAGGTAAACAACCCCAAGCTAATGGACTTCTGCCTATTTTGTTTTAACACCACATTGGGCCAGTGTGTAACCCATCAAACATTTTATCTCTAGGGGATGCATCACCAGGTAAATAAATGGCAAGCTCTTCACCTGGATGCCAACCTCCAAGGTTAGGAAATTGCCATTCTTCCGGAGGATTCTTTTCAGCCAATATTTTAGCTTAACTTGTGAAAAAAATCTATGAAATCACTAGTTAGGGTAATATGAATTCTACTTTTTTATGTGAAATTATATTTCTAATTGGCTTAAACTTAACTCAATGTTTTAGAGATGCCCCCTAATTAAATGATTTCAGGAGTTAATGAACAACTATGTTGACCTTTTCCATCCATTCCTGAGATAACAGACTTAGGTCTTTTTTCTTCTGCTTTTTTAAAAATCTAAATTGAAGAGTCCTAATGTGGTTATTAAGTTCTTCAGGGGTTCCTCATTTCAGTGATTACTTTGCCTTCTTCTGGATCTCCTCTGCTTCCATTAGATTTTCCTCACAGATATAATATCCAGAATACAGTGCTGCAAATGAAGATGGGCATGGTTTTATTCCAGTAAAAGAAAGTGTACAGTTTGGTGACAGTATCACAAATTTTTCTCCTACTTGACAGAAATCAAAGAATTCCTTAAGATTCTTTTAAAAAAAATTTTTTTTTAGTTGTAGATGGATGCAATATCTTTATTTTATTTATTTTTTATGTGGTGCTGAGGATCGAACCCAGTAACTCACACATGCGAGGCAAGCGCTCTACCACTGAGCCATAGCCCCAGCCCTCTTTAGCTTCTTGGGAATGGTCTCTACAATTTTGTGAAAGTAAAATTAACTGGTAAAAACAGAATTCCATTCAATAGCAGTACAAACTATTGGGCCATAAGTGTATTGTATTGAAGTCACAGACTCAACACACATATTTACACATTTTTTATATACAAGTTGGTCATCCCTTAATCCAAAAATTGAAATCTGTAATTCTCCATAATCCAAAACTTTTTGAGTGCCAACATAATGCCACAATTGAAAAATTCCACACCTAACCTCATATTATGGGGTTGCAGTCAAAACACAGGCATACTAAAAGTATTGTTTAAAATTACCTTCAGACATGTTTATTTGCACATGAAACACAAATAAGCCAGGTGCGGTGGCACATGCTTGTAATCCCAGCTATCTTGGAGGCTGAGGTCAACCTGGAAATTTTAGCTAGACCTTATCTCAAAACAAAAAATAAAAAGGAGTAAAAATGTAGCTCTCTGGATTCAATACCCAATACCAAAACAATAAAAGAAAAGAAAGAAAGAAAAAGAAACAAATAAATTTCACATTTATACTTGGGTCCAATCCCAAAGATATTTCATTGTGTAGATGTAAGTATTCCAAAATATGAAAAATAATTAAACTCTGGAACACTTCTGGTATCAAGCATTTTGGCTAAGGGATATGCTGTATTTGTGGAGAGGAAAAAAACTGTTTTAACTATAAGGACATTTTAAGGAATTTAAAGAAGATACTTCTTCATGACATAATTCTAAAAAAAAAAAACTCTGCAATTTATTCTCATTTATATGACTCTTAATGACCTATAATGTCATCTACAGAAGTAGGAATGTAATCTTTTTTTTTTTCTGTGCTGGGATCAAAGCCATACGTTGCATATGTTAGCTAATTGCTCTACCACTGCACAACATCCCCAGCCCTCTTTTTATTTTGCTTTATTTTCGAGATGGGGTCTTGCTAAATTGTTCAAGCTGGGCAAACCTCCTGCCTCAGCCCCCAAAAGTAGCTGGATTACAGGTGTGTGCCACTGTCCCTAGCTATGAATGCAATTTGAGGGGGGGTTTACTTTTTCCAAATCGCTGGTAAACATATTAAGTGATACATGCCTAATAGTTTTCAAACTTCAGTATTATCAAGAAATATATGCCTTGAATAAACATCAGAACACACAGCATAGGTCTAAAACAAAAACTTACAGACTCAGGGCTAACAGAATACCAGGATCCCCTAGTCTTTTACCAATTATGAAGAGCTGTGTTTTCCCCTGGTATGATTAGATGCACCTTGGGAAGTGTTCCAGTGGAGGGGCCTCTGGACTCCTTACCATTTCATATATTCTTGGAGGAGTTGGGTGGAAGCAGGGATCACCCAGCTGGTTTGGAAAACCTTGAGCTTTTTTTTTTATTGGGGTTAAAATCTCAGTTTATGAAACAAGCTCTTTGACATCAATCACCTTACCTACCCTGGTTACTACCTGAGGCTTCACAGCCTCCCTGATGATCCAGTTTATTACTAGCCTGCCTGAGGAGAGCAACAGTGCCCAGGCTAGCTGGAAGACAGATCAGTGTGTCTTTGCTCAAGTATGCATGAGAACCAGCCTCATGTTTGCATTCAGTAGGTAAAGTGAGGGAGCAAAAAAGTTGCATTGTAAAGTGTCCATGGTGATTCTAAGGTCACAGACTCTCCTTGAAGAAACATTACTTCACCCAGTCATGAGAAAACATTCTCTTCAATCTAAATTTATTTTTTTGAATAGCTCTCTGTGAGAAATCTTGTGGAAGATTTTTGAAATTTTAACTAGATGATGAGATTCTTTATATAGTTCCTGGGGAGTTTATAATCTTATCTCTGAAATATTTTTAAGTTCTAAATCTCTCAGTATGTGATTTTATAATCTGCCAACTGCAGAGATACAATACTCAAGTCATTTTTTTAAGAGGAAGAAAAGTTTATTTGGAGCTTTTGGATTCAGAGGTCTCAGTTCATAGACAGCCAACTTGTGGCTCTGGGTCCAAGATGAGGCAGAACATCATGGCAGAAAGGTGTGGGGAGGGCAGCAGCTCAGGACATGACAATCTGGAAGCAGAGAGAGACTGCTCCACTCACCAGGAAAAACTATAAACCCCAAAGCATACCCCCAGTACCCCCACCTCCTCTAACCATGCCCTATTTGCCTACAGTTACCACCCAGTTAACCCCTTTCTGAAAATTAATGCAGAGATGAGGTTAAAACTCATAGCCACTCATTCCACCTCTAAACTTTCCTGCATTATCTCATAACATGAGCTTTTGCAGGACACCCCACATCTAAACCATAACATCCTGCCCTGGCCCCCAAAAGCTCATGCCCATCTCACAATGCAAAATATATGAAGTCCATTTTCAAGAGTCCCTATGGTCTTAATAGTTTTAGCATTTCCCAAAAGTTCAAGTTCAATGTCTCTCTTGAGATGCAAGGCAAATTCTCAGCATGAGCCCCTGTAAAAATCAAAAACAAGTTACATATATCAAGAAATTTTTTTTTATGGACACATTGTCTTTCTTTTGTTTATTTATTTTTATGTGGTGCTGAGGATCAAACCCAGTGCCTCACACGTGCAAGGCAAGTGCTCTGCCACTGAGCCACAACCCCAGCCCCTCAAGAAATTTTTAATGGTCCTTTTTTGTGATAGAAATGTATGAAAATGGGGTGCCTTTCTGCATGTTTTTCTCACATCAGCTATTCAAGTTTTGTTCCAGAGATGTGAGCATAAGATATATAGATAGAAAGAATATAAATGCATACCCTAATGGTTCATACTAGCATGTAAACTGGATATATCTGTGCAGGGTAACTCTGTAGATGGGTGAGCATATTACTTTTTTTTTTTTTTTGGTACTAGGGATTGAACTCAGGGGTACTCGACCACTGAGCCACATTCCCAGCCCTATGTTGTGGTTTTTTAAATTTATATATATATACATATATATACACACACACACACACACACATATATATATATTAGTTTTAGATGGACACAATATCTTTATTTTATTTATTTATTTTTATGTGGTGCTGAGGATCTAACCCATTGCCTCATGCATGCGAGGCAAGCGCGCTACCGCTGAGCCACAATCCCAGCCCCCCTATGTTGTGTTTTATGTAGAGACAGGGTCTCACTGAGTTGCTTAGCACCTCTCTATTGCTGCAGCTGGCTTTGAACTCGCTATTCTCCTGTCTCAAGCTCCCAAAGTGCAGAAATTATAGGTGTGTGCCACCGCGCCCGGCTGGGTGAGCATATTTCAGAATGCAATAGAGTGAGTGTCTGTCTCTGCATGTGTAGCACATGAATGGATAAGTGAGATAACTGCATGAGCCTGTTTACATGCTTGTGTAATGTCATGAGCAGATTATATAGATTATTTCCATTATTCTAATGTGTTTCCACATAGATAAACAAAGATTTTTGTGTAATAATATATATTTTGAAGTCACATATTTATGTTGCAGAAGGATTAGCTAATGTCACAAAGTAGATGCTTAATAAATATTACCTGTCTGAGAAAGTGATTGACACAAAGTAGGGGAATTTGGGGAGTCATTTAGCATCCTTCAATAATCTCCATCAGCTAACTTTCATTTACAAATGGGAATGGTTAACATTTTTATCAAATTTTTTAAAATAAAGAGACAGATAAAAACACCCTCAAGCCTGCCCTTTCAACCTGGTTCAGTTCCTGTGCTCTGCAAATACACAAATCCTGACTGTCATTGACTCTCTGACTTATTGACATATGTTACCTTTGAAATAATCTTTCTTTGTTTTCATGATTAATCTGTTTCCCACAATTAATTTTTCCTTGTATTTAGTAGCAAGAGCTGGTAGACACAATAAGGTCATTTTTAACCTCTATGTCTTCAAATCACTTCCTCTTGAGCTATGTCTGGAAATACCACCATTAAAGATTCACTCCTTTATATTAAAAGGTAACATCTGTATCCTAGCATTAAATTATTTTCCCAAACATGGCAGCCTTTTCCTAAGGAGAAGTAACTAAACACATGACAGGTTCATTTTGACAGGATTTGGGAAGTGCAGATAAGGAAGATAGGAGTGATGTAGAAACACGGTTTCACAGGGAGGTGCTATGGTTTGAATGTGTCTCCCAAAGTTCATGTGTTGAAACCTTAATTCCTCAGTGTAGCAGTGTTGGGAGGCAGAGACTAGTAGGAAGTGTTTGGGTCATGGGGGTGGGACTCTTGTGATGGATTAATGCTTTTCTCAAGGGAAGGAGTTCTTCCTATCTTGGGACTGTATTGGTTACCAAGAGAGTAAGTTGTTATAAAGCAAGGCTGCCTCTCCCGTGCTGTCCCTTCCAAATGTTCTCACTTGCCTTTCCACTTTCTACCATGAATCCAGGAAGCATTAGGCCCTCATTAGAAGGAGAGCAGATGCTGTCACTATGTTCTTGGACTTACCAACCTCCAGAACTATGAGCCAAATAAAACTCTTTTCTTAATAAATTACTCCGTCTCAGGTATTCTTTTATAGCAACAGAAAATACTAAGACAGGAGGTCTTGGGAAGCTGAGAAACAACACAAAAGAAGTGGACTATATGAACCTTTCCCCATCAAAGGAGAATGCAGGGGTCCAAAGGAGAAGGTATATGTGCTTCCTTATTCTGAATAGAAACAAGCTCCACAAGGAATTTGTAAATCACACATACATGAGTCATAGTTTCAACTTCATCATCATCACCATCATCATTATTATTATTTTGGTACTAGGGATTGAACCCAGGGGCACTTAACCACTGAGCCACATCCCCAGACTTGTTTATATTTTATTTTGAGACAAGGTCTTGATAAGTTGCTTAGGGCCTTGCTACATTGTGAGGCTGGCTTTGAACTCATGATCCTCAGCCTCTCAGCCACTGGGATTAAAAGTGTGTGCCACTATGCCCAGATATCTTAATTTTTTATTTTGAGACAGTGTCTCAATAAATTGCCCAGGCTGGCCTTGGATTTAAGATCCTCCTACCTCAGCCTCCTTGGATTACAGGCATGCATGCCGCCTCATCCAGCTCATTGTGACTCCATTTTTGAGAAAAGATTAGAATTAAGTTTCTGAAAAATAGAGATTTTACCCTGTATCCTGTCTGACCACAATGGAATAAAATTACAAATCAGTGACAGATTAAAAAACAGAAACTACTCCATCACCTGGAAACTAAATAATATGCTATTGAATGATGCATGGATAACAGAAGACATCAGGGAAGAGATAAAAAAAATTCTTAGAGGCAAATGAAAACTCTGATACAACATATCAAAATCTCTGGGATGCCATGAAGGCAGTGCTAAGAGGAAAGTTCATAGCACTAAGCTCATTCATTAGAAGAAGTAAAAGTCAACAAATAAATGAATTGACTCTTTGTCTCAAAGCCTTAGAAAAGGAAGAAAAAATTAACACCAAAAGAGGTAGAAGACAGGAAATAATCAAAATTAGGGCTGAAATCAATGAAATTGAAACAAAAGAAACAATTCAAAAAATTGACAAAACAAAAAGCTGGTTCTTTGTAAAAATAAACAAAATTGACAAACCCTTAGCCACCCTAATGAAAAGGAGAGAGAAAATCCAAATTATTAAATTCGTGATGAAAAAGGAAATATCACGACCGACACTGCTGAAATACAGAGGATAATTAGAAACTATTTTGAAAATTTATGCTCCAGTAAAACAGAAAACCCTGAAGACACTGACAAATTTCTAGAGGCATATGACCTACCCAAACTGAGCCAGGAGGACATACACAACTTAAACAGATCAATTTCAAGCAAAGAAATAAAAGATGCCATCAAGAGCCTGCCAACCAAGAAAAGCCCAGTCCAGATGTATTCTCAGCTGAGTTCTAAAAGACCTTCAAAGAAGAATTAATACCAATACTCCTCAAACTATTTCATGAAATAGAAAAGGAGGGAACCCTTCCAAACTCATTCTATGAGGCAAGTATCACCCTGATTCCAAAACCAGACAGATACACATCAAAGAAAGAAAACTTCAGACCAATATCCCTAATGAACATAGATGCAAAAATTCTCAATAAAATTCTGGCAAATCACACACAAAAACATATCAAAAAATAGTGCACCATGATCAAGTGGGGTTCATTCCAGGGATGCAAGTTTGGTTCAACATACGGAAATCAATTGACATAATACATCACATCAATAGACTTAAAGATAAGAGTCATGTGATTTTATCAATGGATACAGAGAAGGCATTTGACAAAATACAACACCTTTTTATGCTCAAAACACTAGAAAAACTTGGGATAGTAGGAACATTCCTCAACTTTTTAAAAGCTATCTATGCTAAACCCAAAGCTAATGTCATCCTAAATGGAGAAAAATTGGAATCATTCCCTCTGAAAACGAGAACTAGACAGGGATGCCCTCTCTCACCACTGCTATTCAACATAGTCCTTGAAACACTAGCCAGAGCAATTAGACAGACGAAAGAAATTAAAGGGATACGAATAGGAAAAGGAGAACTCAAACTATCATTATTTGCGGATGACATGATTCTATACTTAGAAGATCCAAAAAATTCTACCAGAAAACTTTTAGAATTAATAAATGATTTCAGCAAAGTAGCGGGATATAAAATCAACACCCACAAATCAATTGCATTTCTATACATCAGTGATAAACCCTCTGAAAGAGAAATTAGGAAAACTATCCCATTCACAATAGCCTCAAAAAAAAAAATACTTGGGAATCAATTTAACAAAAGAGGTGAAAGACCTCTACAATGCAAACTACAAGACACTGAAGAAAGAAATTGAAGAAGACCTTAGAAGATGGAATAATCTCCCATGCTCCTGGATAGGCAGAATCAATATTGTCAGAATGGCCATACTTCCCAAAGTGCTATATAAATTCAATGCAATCCCAATTAAAATCTCAATGTCATTCCTTATAAAAATAGAAAAGGCAATCATGAAATTCATTTGGAAGAATAAGAGACCCAGAATAGCCAAAGCAATCCTTAGCAAGAAGAGTGAAGCAGGAGGCATCACAATACCAGACCTTAAATTATACTACAAAGCTATAGTAACAAAAACGGCATGGTACTGGCACCAAAATAGACATGTAGACCAATGGTATAGAATAGAAGACATAGAGACGAACCCACTTACATACAGTTACCTTATACTACATAAAGGAGCCAAACACGTACACTGGAGAAAAGATAGCCTCTTCAACAAATGGTGCTGGGGAAACTGGAAATCCATATGCAGCAAAATGAAATTAAACCCCTATCTCTCACCATGCACAAAATTCAACTCAAAGTTGATCAAGGACCTGAGAATCAGACCAGAGACCCAACGCCTAACAGAAGAAAAAATAGGCCCAAATCTTCATCATGTCGATTTAGGACCATACTTCCTTAACAAGACTCCTATAGCACAAGAAGTAAAATCAAGAATCAACAAATGGAGCCTGGTGCAGTGGCGCAAGCCTGTAACCCCAGCACTTAGGGAGGCTGAGACAGGAGAATCGCGAGTTCAAAGCCAGCCTCAGCAATGGCGAGGCACGAAACAACTCAGTGAGACCCTGTCTCTACATAAAAACACAAAAATAGGGCTGGGGATGTGGCTCAGTGGTCGAGTGCCCCTGAGTTCAATCCCCGGTACTTAAAAAACAAACAAACAAACAAAAATGGGATGGATTCAAACTAAAAAGCTTCTTCTCAGCAGAAGAAATAATCAATGAAATGAACAGAGAGCCGACATTCTGGGAACAAATCTTTGCCACACACACATCCGATAGAGCACTAACCTCCAGGATATATAAAGAACTCAAAAAACTTATCACCAAAAAACTAACAACCCAATCAATAAATGGGCCCAAGAGCTGAACACAAACTTCACAGAAGATATATAATCCATCAACAGACATATGAAAAAATGTTCAACATCTCTAGCAATCAGAGAAATGCAAATCAAAACTATCCTAAGATTTCATCTCACGCCAGTCAGAA
>PVHX01011073.1:0-66251 GCA_004024805.1 Geosciurus inauris | reverse complement strand
GCACATCAGATAGAGCACTGATCTCCAGGATATATAAAGAACTCAAAAAACTTAACACCAAAAAAACAAATAACCCAATCAATAAATGGGCTAAGGAGCTGAATAGAAACTTCTCAGAAGAAGAAATACAATCAATAAATAAATACATGAAGAAATGTTCGTCATCTCTAGCTATTAGAGAAATGCAAATCAAAACTACCCTCAGATTTCATCTTACACCAGTCAGAATGGCAGCTATCCAAAAGACCAGCAACAATAAGTGCTGGCGAGGATGTGGTGAAAAAGGTACACTCAAGCATTGCTGGTGGGACTGCAAATTGGTGCAACCAATCTGGAAAGCAGTTTGGAGATTTCTTAAAAAACTTGGAATGGAACTACCATTCGATCCCACTCCTTGGTTTATACCCTAAAAATTTAAAAACAGCACACTACAATAAAGCAGTCACCTCAATGTTTATAGCAGCACAATTCACAATTGCAAAACTATGGAAGCAACCCAGATGCCCTTCAATAGATGAATGGATAAACAAACTGTGGTACATATATACAGTGGAATATTATTCAGCAATAAGAGAGAATAAAATTATGGCATTTGCAGGCAAATGGATGGAATTGGAGAACATTATGCTTAGTGAAGTAAGCCAATCCCAAAAAACCAAATGCCGAATGTTCTCTCTGATCAGTGGATAAAGATACATAAGGGGGGTGGGAACGGGAAACACAGGAGAAATACAGGAACTCTAGACGTGGCAGGGGGAGGTGGGAGGAAGGAAAGGGGAATGGGCATAGTAATGATGGTTGTTTGAGATGGTCATTACTACCCCTGGTACATCTACAAAGACTCTAATGGTGTGGCTTTATCTGGTTTGCAATCAGAGAAATGGAAAAACTGAGCTCTGGTTATGTACTATGACTTGAAATGCATAAATAAAATAACTAAATTAAAATAAATAAATAAATAAAACAACAAAAAAAAAGAATAGTTGGATAAGTGGGATAGTCATATTTTCTATTATTTTTCCCCAAGAATTAAGCCCCAGAGAACTTGGCTTTGAACTCCAGGAACTTGGGAAAATAATTTAACTATCCTAAACATCTATATTCTTTTAGATTCTTGGCTCAAGGAAAGAAACAATGGCTTGTTTTAGATTTTTGAAATCTCTTGTGTACAGAAAACATTTTGTTTGTTTTGTTTTTGTTTAGTCTCATGATTTCATTCCCAAAGAAAAGCAAATAAATAAGGCAGTTTGTAGAAAAAAAACCCTTGTTTCTTAGTTCTTCAGCAGCCTGTCAATATGAGACGATGAAAAACAATCCACAATGTAAAACTTTTCACGCATGGCAATTTCCTATTTACTCTTCAGGAAATCTAGGTTCTTTCAGTTTCTTAATAGATAATTTTGAGAGGTCCCTGGAAGTGTCATACCTAATGACCCAAGAAGTTAGTTGTCTCCATGACTACCGCATAATTTTTAGCACTTTCTCTTTCTTCATTTGCTTACTGAATATCACAGTTTTTGCTTCCTCAAAACAACTATGCTACCAACACCCACTAGAGACACAATTACAACGGCAGCTGCAACAGAATCAAATATATATCCATGAGGCTGACCTTGGTTTTAATGTCTTAACTAACTACCAATTTTTTACTACCAATATTGAGGGTCCCACAGACAAGGCCAGGAATGCTGCCAAATTTATGAGCCTTTTCTCCATCAGTCAGTACAAATCTTATCCCTTGTCTGTGTTATCAATTTTTCAAAATTCCACATTATAGAAAAACATCTTCCTTCTCTCTTTCACTGTCACTTTCTTTCTTGAATCCTAAGATATAGTAAATGCAAGTTAGTAAGCAAAGATAAGATTGATCTAAACTATAAATACTACATTGCATTCAGAAACTTTCTTCCTTTCTGAAGCTCATTTGTAGTTCTTTCAATATTTGAATTAAAGTATTATTTGAGTGTATATCCTGTGCTAGGTAATATTTTAGGCAAAGGAGATATATCAACAACTACAACAACAACAACAAAAAGGCAAAGAGCTGCTTATCTCATGAAGGGATAATTATCTCATGAAACTTAGGGGAAGGACAGAAAATAATTCATTAAATAAATAGATTATAATTAACTGTGAAGTAAGTAAACTGGATGATGTTATAGAAAGTAACACACATTGTTTCCACTTTACATAAAATGTCAAGAAGAACATTGCAGAAGAAATAAGTGAAGGCAAAAAAAACCCTTTTATTTTACTTATTCTTAATTGATCGTGGGTAACAACTTGTTTAAAAAATAACAATGATTTATCCCATTGTGTGTGCTTATGCATATACATAGACTTATATATGTTTTTGTATGAGTGAAATGAATGACAGAAATTACACAAGGAATAAAAGGAAGGAATTATGATTTTATTGTTATTATTACATAACATACTACCTATGAAAAGGTGACAAATAGGCATATTAAATTCAGACCCAGCAGACTTCAGATTAATAAAATTCATCAGGGATCACTAATGATATTACATAATGATAAAGCAGTTGGTTTTCCAAAATGATACAACAATAAACATGTATGAATGTAATAAAAAAGCATAAAAATACGTGAGATAAAAACTAGTGAAATGCAAGTAGAAATAAATGAACCTATTATTATAGTTGGTGACTTTGACACTCCTCTATCAGAAATGGAAAGATCTAGCTGGTAAAAAATCAGTAAGGCATAACTGAGCTCAACACCACCACTAATCAACTGGATACAGTTGATATCTACAGACTGCTTCACCCATTATCTGCAGAATACACATATTTTAAAACTCACATGAGACTTTACCAATATAAACCATATTTGTGGGCAAAAAAATATACTACCATAACAAATTTTAAAAGAGAAAATTCTGCTTTCAGATCACAATGGAATTGAACAGGAAAGCAACTACAGAAAAATAGCTGGAAAATACAGAAATACTTGAAGATTGAACAACACATTTTGAAATAACACATGTATCAGATAAGGAAATTCCGAAGAAATTTTAAAAAGATTTTAAAGTGGATGAAAATAAAAATGTAATTTATTAAAATTTGTAAAATGCAATAAAATTGGTCAGAGGGAAATTTATAGCATTGAATGCAGATATTATAAAAAGGAAAGATAAAAATACATAATCTAAAATCAATTTTCATGAAATTAGAATAAAGAACAAATAAACCCAAAGTAAACAAAAAATAAATACTAAAAATTAGAGCATAAATCAATGGAAAATGGGAAATAAAGAAAATTAATAAAACCAAAGCCTACTTCTTTGAAAAAAATCAGTAAAATCCATAAGCATACAGAAAAACTAACTATGAAAAGAAGAAAGATCACACAAAATTCTAATATTAAAAGTGAAACAGGAGTGTCACTGAAGATTCTATGGTCATTAAAATAAGAAGAAGAAAATATTATGAACAATTCTATGCCCCCAAATATGATGACCCAGCTATAATGGACCAATTTTTTAAAAGACATAATCTTCTAAAGCTCACAAAAGAAGAAATAGATCAACTGAATAAATTCCTAAATTGCACCAAATTATTAAAGAAATTGAATCAATAATTAACTGTCCAAAACAGAAAGCACCAGGCCCAGATAGGTAAACTCTAAAAAACAATTAAAGGACCAATCATGCACACTCTGCCAGAAAATACAAGCAGAGAGGGTATTTCTTGGTATACTTGATAAAGTTAGCATCATCCTTACAGCAATTCAGATAAAGACATGAAGGAAGAAGTTAGAAGTGATTGTTAATGGGTGTGCAGTTTATTTTTGTAATGATTAAATGTTGTCAAATCAGACAGAAGTAATGGTTGCAAAATTATGAGAATATACTTTAAAACTACTGAATTGTATAATTTTAAAAGATGAATTTTATGGTACAAATATAAATTATATCTCAATAAAGCTGCTATTAAAAGTTATACTAACAATAAAACATAAATAATATTTTAAACCATTAAACTGATGTGGTTTTAGTGGATAAAATCAAATGGTAATATAGTTTCAAACTTTCCAGTATATTTACAATTGAAATGTCAAAAGGAATTGGTAATAATTGTGCTTTTTTGAAAGAATTGAGGAGCGAAGAAAGACATATGAAACATGAATATCAAAAATGTATACATAAGTAAGCAAAGCTTAGAGCAACAACTTTGTTGGAGGTAAAAGGTTTCAATGCTCAACGTTGAATTCAAACTACTCAGAGTTAATGTTAAAAATCTTATTGGTCTTAAACTTTTCTTAAATATTCTGATGTCTCAGCAAATATCTTTCACTCATACTCTATCATATTTATGGGATACAAATAATCTATAAGTTGTTCAACATATTTTTTATGGTAAAACATTTATGCTTCTAATATTTTCTTTCAAGAGCAAAAGAAAAAAATGCATATTAAATATTCTAGATAATTAAAATTTCAGACTCATCTAGAGAATAATTAATAAAAACAGTTTGAAAACAAATAAAATGCTAACTTTTGTGACCACAAAAGTGAAACTGCCATTATGAATCACCTGTCTTTGAATATCAAAGTCCTAATACATTAATTCTGGGTGCCTAATTCAGAAACATCTGTCTCAGTGGTCTCTTTTAATAAGAAAAATATCATTACCTGTGGAAACAGGCTGAATTCTTATATGGATAATTTATTAGTTTTGTCATTATTACATGGAAGCAAATCAATCATTCTGGATACAAACTACAAAAGCAATCAATTATAATGTAAAATATCCATTTTATATATTCATTCACTCTATTTATTTACCCTATTTTTTAATGAAGCACTCTAGTAAGTTTTAAGATTGTGATGTAGATCAAAACTAGAATACTGCCCTTAAAAATATGTATTTCCAGGCTGGGCCTGGTGGCACATGCCTGTAATCCCAGTGACTTGGGAGTCTGAGGCAAGAGGATTGAAAATTTTAAGCCAGCCTCAGCAATTTAGCTGAGGTCCTCAGCAAATTAGCAAGAGTCTGTCTCAAAATAAAAAATAAAAACTGAACTTTCAATGTAGCTCAGAGGTAAAGTACCCTTGGATTCAATCCTCAGTAGCAAAAAAAACAAAACAAAAAACTATTTCCTGTCTAGTTGAACAAACTCAGAATGTAAATTAAAATTTTCAGTATTTCTGATAAATTCTGTGATTGATATAATTAACATACAATATACAAATAAAAAATTGTATAGAGAAGGGCTACCTAAATCTCTTTAGTAAGTACATGGGTAGGAGACTTAAAGTTTCTCAATTTTAAGAAGTTGTCTTAGTCGGCTTTCCATTGCTGTGACAAAATACCTGAAAAATAAAAAATTAAAGGATGAAAGAGTTAGTTTGGTTCACAGTTTCAGAGGTTTCAGTCCATGATCCATCCTCTGGCCCTATTGTTTCTGGGTTTTTCATGAGGTAGAACATCATGGTTTAAGGGTGTGACAGAGGAAAGCTGCCAATCTTAAGGCAGCTAGGAAGCAGAAAGGGACAGCAAGAAAGGGGGTGCAAATAAAATATAGCATTCCAGGGCATACCCCCAGTAACCCACTTTCTCCAAGTAGGCCCTAACTCCTGGAGTTTTCACTATCTCCCAATAATGCCATAAAATTATAAATCAGAATTTCTAAATTCTGTTAGAAAGAAAAAAGAGGAATTATTAACAGGTTTAATCACAATAATCTTACTAGAGAAAATATTTTGCAATGGAAATGTATTAAGTACTTTATCTAAAAGCAAAAGCATTAAAAATATGCAATGTCAAAATAAAGCAATTGAAAGGAAATATATACCATAATTTTAAGATAATCTCTTTTTTTTTTTTTGGTACCGGGGATTGAACTCAGGGATACTCGACCACTGAGCCACATCCCCAGCCCTATTTTGTGCTTTATGTAGAGACAGGGTCTCACTGAATTGCTTAGTGCCTCACCGTTGCTGAGGCTGGGTTTGAATTAGCGATTCTCCTGTCTCAGCCTCCCAAAGTGCTGGGATTACAGGCGTGTGGCACCGCATCCAGCTTAAGATAATCTTTTTATAGCATCTTCAAATGATATTACCTGTACATTAAAAATTATTAGCATAAAGGTAAAAATAACCATATCCTGAAGATAATTAAAATGTGGAAAAGAGTATGAACTGCAGTGTATTTTTCAATTTAAAGAATGCAAAGAAACACTGCAGGAATTAGTAAATTTTTTTGATTTGTTTTTTGGTACTGGGGATTGAACAGGGGTGCTTAACCACTGAGCCACATCCCCAGTCCTTTTAAAATATTTTATCTAGAGACAAGGTCTTGCTGAGTTGCTTGGTGCTTCACTAAGTTTCTGAGGCTGGCTTTGAACTCATCATCTTCCTGCCTCAGTCTCCTTAGCTGCTGGGATTACAGGTGTTCCCCAGCAAGATTTTTAAATCTTATCTTTTTAATTTTAAAAAGTACTACACAGAATGAGGCTTAGTTAAAATTTATGAATGAAAATTTCTGGAAGCAACCCATAAGATATAATAACATTTTGTTTACTAGTTACAGAATCCATATAATAAATATTGTTTATAGTTAAATTAAACTATAAGGATTCAATTTTCAAACACCAGTAAATCTGAAGAGAAAGCTCTTCATGTCACAAAAAATTATTTGATAGATGGTTTCCACATTTCTTACATAATTTAAAGAAAATAAGAAAAACTCTGTGTTTATACCTGATAAACCTGATAAACCTGATATACCTAAAAAGGCTTAAAGTTTAAGTCAATTATAATTCCATAAGACTATTTCCCAAAGAGTGGATAATAAGACTTCCTTACAATAATAATTATTGAAAAATATGCCCAATTTTTTCTTTACATATATATACACCATATATCATTTTACAAAAATTCATAAATTGATCATGAGATTAGATATATTATTCAGACATTAATTACCTTTTGTTCTTTCCATTTTTATATGGCTCCTCATTCTTCTCTACCCACATACAACTAAATATTTTTTTCTTATAATCATTGGCTATACTAAATATTCTTATTTCTATGTGCTTTTTATTATTCTACTTTCTTTTGAATTGTCTATGTGATATTTCATTATTTCACATGCCTCACTACATTCATTAAAATAGCCAAGACATTAGAAGAATTTGGTGCCTAATTTTAGCAAAATAATCTATGTAGCATTTTTGGACAATATTTATTGCATTTAAACATTTTTCTTAATACATATTTTACTTGGAAATTTTAAGAAATTATCACATGCTTGTTAAACTTCATAAATGATCATATATTTTATTTCTTAAATTTGTTGATAACTGATTATATATCCACAGATTTCCTTATATTGAAAGAGCCTTGCCTTCTTGCTACTTGGTTGTAAAATAATATTTTTTCCTTTGGTAAATTTCTGGGTTATTGTTTCTTAGCATTTGTTTTTTAAGATTTCTTGCATTAGAATCCCCTTACTGAAAGATTATACTATTTTTTCTTATTTTTAAATTTAAGACAGCAGTTTATGACTAGAGTTATTTTTACTTCAAAATTGCCTAAAACTTAGTGAAACACATCAACCTGATAATTTCATTCTTTATTCAACTCATTAAGCTAGTCATTTGTTTACTTACTACCTCTTAATCTCCTGTCATTTTTTAATGCAATTCCTAATTTTATATGTTATTTTTATTTCAACTACCCTCCAAATGATTAGTTGTTTTTCTAACATAACTTGTACCTTTGCCTGTGAGGCAAATTCAGGGGACCCAGTGCATTGTCTATTGGTGGTTTCATACCCAGTGATTTCAACAATTTGGTAAAAGCACCAACATGACTAAACAAGGATAATGTAACTAGGGTTTCATGTCCCTCAGGATAAAAAGGCTAGGTCATTCCATCAGTATTGTAACCTTAACAGCTGGGTGAGCTACAAAACATAACTTTTCAAAATCTGTTAGGTCATGATTTAATTTGTATTCCTTATTTGCAAATGAAGTTGACTTTTTAATTATACAAATAAACTATGTGATGTTTTTGATTCACGTTCACAATATGTTTCCATATTTGTCTTCTACCAGGTTTTTAGACTTTTTCTTCTTGATTTTTTTATGACACTTCCTGACTACCAATAATTTGACAATAGTATTATTACTCATGATTCAGTATTAAATAGTCTTTATTTGTTGCTTTTCTTTTCTTATTCATTATTAGGAGAAATTTATTAAATTTAAAATTTATTCAAAAGAACACCTCTTTGTCATGATATCTATCTTATCTTTGTTTTCCCCTTTGTTGATTATTTTAGCTCATGTTTATTTCCTTCCTCCTACATTTATGATATTTATTCAGTTGTTCATTCTGACATCTTAAGTTGTATGTTGGTGTCATTAATCTTCAGCTTTTATTGTATGACCATTTAGGGATACTTTTTTCTAATTAATCACAGTTGTAGCTGTATTTAGTTTGTACTATTCTTATTATCCTTAAATTATAAATATTTTCTGATTTGCAATATATAATTTCTCCATTTAATTTTATTGAATTTCAGTTATAAATACATTCTCAAGATGATAGTACTCTTTTAAATTAGTTGAAACTTGTTTACAAGCCTACGATATGTTGACTTTTTACAGATGTCCAATGTGGTTTATAAACAGAGCTTATTGCTTTTTGAAATGTGATGTTTACAACTATTCATTCCAATTTGTTAATTATGTATTGTTTGTCAAAATTTGTTCCCTATTTTTTTGTAAGACTGCTCTATCAGTTATGGAATAGTATATTAAAATGTCCCACTATAGCAATGGATTTATTTTTATTTGCTTTACATTTTTTAATGTTTTATTATTGGATGCATGCAAATTTGGGAATTTCATATCTTTTGGGTGAAATTTTATTCATTATATAAAGACATTTTTGTGTGTAAACTCATCACTACTATCATTTCTAATATTAGCATGGCTAATTTATTAGCATTTCTAATATTAGCAAGCTTTTGTTGCTAGTATTTAGCTTATGTACTTTCTTTTCATTTTCATTTTTTTCCCTCCAGATATTCTTTAGTTTGTGTCTGTTATAAAGTATATATAGCTGTTACCCTTTATTCTTTTAAAATAATGTCTTTCCTTCATACCAGCTTTTTACACCTTATCTTCTTCCTTGGTATTATAAAATCCAGTCTAGTCTAGAATGCTTCAGTCTCAATGAGTCTTGAATAGAGTCTTTTTAGTTGTCTTTAATAGGCACTTGAATATTTTCTCTTTAACAGAAGTTAAAGTAGTAACACTCATAACATAGTAGATGATATTTTTGTGCATAAACTCAGAATTAACTTTTGTTAACTATTTATAACTCATTTTTTATTATGAGTTTAAAACAATTACTACTGCTATCCAAAGAATCACCAACTAAACAGCACTTGTGCCTACTAAGCTTTCAAAGGATTCATTGAAAAACTAAGTTAAAATGGTATGAACCCTCTGAAGGTGTAAATATGTATGGCTAAAATCAATGATATTTCTGATTATACTTCTGGAAGTTTATGATTTAAGTCAGAAAACCAAGATGTGAAAATAATTAGATATAATAGGAACATAAGTAAATCCAGAAAACTCTTTATTTTCACTGACTGTAAATAAGCTTATCTATGAAAGAGTGGAGAGATTTTTTTCATTCTGACCTCTTATTTGAGAGAGTTGAAGATTGTGACTTATATTCTTACAGTTAAATAGAGAATTGCAGGAATATTTAATATGTCAATAAGCCTTTGAATTTAAGAAAAAACGTGTGGGAAAGATTAAGAACACATTCTTGACATTTAGTCTAATCACTGGAAAAGTTAAGAGATAAAAGTAGCACTTTCAGAAAAAAACCTGAAGGAGTTTTTGGGAAAAGCTAAAGTTGAAGGAGTGATCATTTACCTGGCCTGCAGTAAATAAAAACACTAGAAAGACCTAGAAGCATAGGTTTTAATTTCTTAAATTTCTTAAAACTTTGAAATACATGAAGTTCTCTCTCCTTTCCTGTCTCCCAGTACAAGACTCAGTGTAAATGGTCATGGGAGGGAGGGAGAGAGAAGAAAAGGGAGAGGGAGATGGATAGAGACTGTGATCTGAAATGATAAAATATTTAGCAAATGATACCATATGACCTACTTATCCTTCTCCTTTAAATTTACTGTTAAGACAAGTAACACGGATAAAGAAAAAAAAAAAAAAACAACTAGGTAGCTTTGAATCTCTAGCAGTCATCTCTTGAGATTTCCCACCTTTATCTTTTGAAAATCCTCATTATTACTGAAGGAAACTAAACTTACACCAGTCAAGAAGGTTTACCATACAGAAGCTGGCCAGGCTTGAGAGGATTCTAGAAGCAGCTGATTCTTCCGTTCTGCCTGTGCTCATGCATCACATGGTGTTAGCTTCCCTAGCTAGCTAGTCCTTTTCAAGGGCCTGTCTTTACTGTTGACTCTGTATTTTGGTGTAAGGTCTCAAGGAGAGTTATATCGGAAAAGACAGGTCTTTACTAAACCCTGCATTTTCCTGAAGGGAATATTGAGGGTCCCTCCCACTTGTTTATTCTACCCAGAAAACTGCTGACTCCCACCCAGTTCGCCGCTCTGAGGCTTCTTCCTCCAATTCCCTCCAGTCACTGTCTTTGGGCTTCGCACCAGTTCTTCGTTTTGTTGTTGTTTTCCCCTCTCCTCTTTTTAGGGTTAAATGCCAGGCACCTCCTACTGTTGTAAGTGGCCTGTCACTCTGTTCCGCTGTGCGGTCGTGATTGGCTGACAAGAGAGGGCGACTGGCCCCGCCCCCACTTCCCTTTGCCGCGCTTGCAGGGGTTTTTCCCAAAGGTGGTCAACGGTATTCCGGAGGTCTGCGCTTGGAGCAGGTGGAGAAGCATCCTTGTTTCTGCAGTTGCTGCAGTTCTTCCTCCTATCGTGGGTCTAAGCAAGAAAGGACGAGTATGCTTCCTTTGCTGATTGAGCTTCAGTGAACTGTTGCTCAGAATCTAGGCACTTCGGACACTTCGTCTCACTCCTTTCTCTGGTTTCACTGTATAAATCACTTACACACTTGTAACCCTGTGACTCCTTTCTGCTCATTGCCCAGAGGAAGGGGTGGAACAGGAATTTCGAGTGTTTTGACGAGAGACTCTGCAGGGAGCTGTCTAAGGTGCTGAAGCTTCCAAAGCATTTGTCTTCACCAGCATCACGCGGGCTTAGATTGCACGTTTTCAGTTCTCTTTCTGGTTCCCCATGCCTTGGATAAGTCTGCTATCAGGATTGTGAATATCTATCGGTATCATGGCCCACGTGAGACACCTTCGGACGTTAGTTTCTGGATTTTACTTCTGGGAAGCAGCGCTATTACTCAGGTAAGTCTACTTGTATTTACAGAGCACTCATTAAGTTCTTTCATTACCTTGCAACCACTTGTTATTGATGAAGTTAAGAAATTTGCATTCTGTATTGACTTACTGAAATCATCTCTTAAGTCATATTGTTTTCTATGTAAAAGTACCTAGCACTCATCTATTGAGACCTGTGAAAACAGGTTATTTTTCTTATTTTCACTGATTTTGGTAAATTATTGTAAATGGCACCTTAAGCTATTTGCAGCTGAGATTACTTTAGGGAAACAAATTATTTATTTCAAAAGCCTACATCCTCCTTCTCACATATTGCTTCTAGAGTTTCCTTTTTAAAGTGACATATATTGTGGGGTTTTTTTCTTTTTAAAAGTTATGAAACATCTTGTAATTAGAAATGGGACATTACTAACTTTTTAAAGGCAGCAATACAGAACACAAGCATTTACTGATCAAAGAAACTCTGAACATTGCTGATCTATTCCAAGATTAAGTCAAATGAACAAAAAATAAGGGCCTTGCAAGTACTATTTTCTAATGACCTAGTTCAGTTACTACATGAAGGCAAAATCATAAATAATTCATTAGATATGTTTGATGTCACGAATTATTTTTGAAGAAAGTATTTTAACCAACCTATTAAATTATAAAATTGCTCTATGACATGTCATTTTTAAAATATGTTCCAGTCATATTAGACAGGCTTTTTAAAAAGTTCATTTAAAGAGAATATCAGAGTCTAGGTGAAAGATCAGCTAATTTAATCCCTGTTCTTAATCAAATAATACATATAGGCAAGATACTGCTCATATAGATTTCTGAACCATCAATATAAATTTTGTTTTACCATTACCATATAATTATCATAAGATGTCCACTTTTTATGGGTGGCAAGCTCTTCAAGAGGGTTGAAGTTAAACAATTTGAGTACATTAGTTATGCATATACTGATTTCTATTCGAAGTATGGAAATATTCTTTTCTGTGTTAGTATTCAATTTTTTTAAATCTTTGGGTTGCCTTAAAACAAAATCAAAATTTATGTCATAAACTACCTTACAGAAAGTCATATTATTTTGATGTCTATAAAATAGGAACTGTTTGAGAAAGTCACTATATTTCTTAAGTTATTGATTTGTTTTAATTAAGGTTTCGGACTATTCTGAATCACTGTATTTTCAGTAAAAATGTTTTAATATAATTTGCTAAATTCTGGTAACTTTACAGTTGCCAGAAATTTTATTTGTAGTGAGTAAAACAAAATTTGTGGAGCTTTTAAATTTATGAAAATTTCATGGAAAAGAGTATAAAGTTCATGTTTTAACAGAAATTGTTCATTTTACTGTAATTTCTTTTTGATGTTTAATAATGTCCTTTTCCCCAGTGAAATCAGATTATTTTAGTTGATAGATACTTAAGATCAGTAAAATGTTTTGGTTAATAAGGTTAAATATGTACAATAGTGGCAATTCACCATGACATTTGTTATACTATATTTCTAGATACATAATCCTCATCACTAGATCCTTTGATTTATGATTAGTTTAGTTGAACTTTATAAAAATATATTTCTAATTATGATCACAATAATTTATCTTCATTAATATTGAGTAATTTTAGTCAAAATGCTTTTATGAATAATCAAAAATGTAATCACTATGAAAAAAGATAAAATAGAATTTTATGCAATAATTATATTCTTCATCAAATTTACTTTCTTCTATAATAAATAAAATAAGGTTTATCTGTATACTGAACTGTTCTTAGGTGAGAGTAACATAATTCTATGAAGAATAATCGTGTATGAAAATTAAATGTTTTCACTTTCATTGATGGTTCTTGAAAGAGGATTTCCTATAGTAAAGAAAGGGAAGCTCCCTCTACTGGAAATTATTTGTAAATTAATGTCTTTATGGAAACTAGTCTTTGTTCATTAAATCTGTCTGTGATGTATTAAGCAAAAACGAAACAAATGAAGGGAAAATTAAGACAAAGAAGTACTTCATATTAAATTCTCTTACTTATTTGATTTTTAATTTATTTTTAAAGTTTTATTTAGCTCTTGGCACAAAGCATTCTTACCTATGGGGTACAGTGTGATGTTTGAGAAAATGTATACACTGTGTAATGATCAAGTCATATTTAGCATAAGCATCACCTCAAACATTTATCATTTCCTTGTGGTTGGAATATTCAGAATCGTGTCTTCAGGTTACTTTGACATTGTTAACTGTGATCACCCTACTGTGTTAAATAAAATAGGACATACTCCTTCTAAGTATAATTTAAAAAAAAAATTCTAGGTCAATATGGAGGATTGAAAAACAATCAAACCACCAGTATTATAATCAAATAATTTGCTGGTACAAACATTTTTTCACAGGTTTCAAAGTATAAATTTCTAATGAGATATACATATAAAAAGCACACAAATAAAGTTTCCATCTAGATCATGTTTCACAGAGGAAACATGCCCAAGTGGAGAGATCATGGATCAAAAAGTAGAAGTGTCATTATCACTCCACCATTCCCACCATCATATCCTTTACCAGGCATTACCTTGCCCCAAAGTAATCACTCTTCGGACTTATACAATAAACTTTTCTCCTTTATTTTAACTTTATATAAAAAGTCATTTGAGTCTGCTTTATTTTTCTAAGCATTATGTTTATATAATGTATCCATGTTATCACATGTGTATCAGGAACTTACTACTGCATGCTATTCCATTATATGAATATACCACAATTAATTTATCCACATCATATGAATATACCACAATTAATGTTGATGAACATTTGGGTTTCTCAAGCTTTGACTATTTTGTGGTAATACATATATAATTTTGGAAATGTGTGTGCCACATCCAAGACTTTCTCTAGGAGAGGAGTTGCTGGGTCATAGAATGGACATGAATATGTTTACCTTTAGTAGATAACTACCAATTTTCCAAAGTAGTTGTACCTATTTGCATTCTTATCAGCAATGTTTGAGAGTTCTTATTGCTTACTAATATAAAACTTGATTAGTGAAATGTTATTATATAACTTTCTAGCATTTTGTTTGACTACTATAGAAAGCCCTAGATGATATTTTACCTCTTATTGGTATGTTGGCATAATTTCTCTTTTAGCAAATGAGCTTTATTAAGGCAATATCATCAGAGCAAAAATATTTATTATTATAATACAAATGGAAGCATTCATTACCAGAATATGTCAGGTGTAGGACATTTTTAGAGGAAAAATTTTAATGAAGGTAATTCTTTAAATAAAAGTGAGAAAGTTGCATACACATAAGATATATGAACTTTCAAGTTGTAAAATTTTTAAAGCATTCACAATTTTCTCAGATATTGCTGTTTTATTAAACAGTTCTGTGGTTTTTTGGTTTTAGTTCTCATATTAATAAAATAGAGAACAAAACATCAGTGTTCAGCTTTCTTTGAAATGCAGATAAGTGATGATTATGAAGAACTTGCAGAATAAATTATAAAAGCAGAAAAACTACCAGAAATATTTCATTTAATTATCTTCATACTATAACATTTAATTTTTCATCTTTACAATTTGATACAAACATAGGCTTGCTCTGAATAAATTATGGCACATCATGTAAAATACTGAACGTAAATTTCACAAGTTATGATAATCAGAAATAAGAGACTTGGTTTACTTCAAAGCCTATGAAATATTTTAGCACTGAATTTCTGGGTTTTGCTTTTGTTATGTTTTGAAGGATGAGAGAAATCCTTTCAATGTTTATTGGCTCTATTTTCTTATGTAACATGTTGAAGAAGAATGCACTTCAAGGAATAAACTTTTACTACTATGATGGTTTATTATGCACAAATAGAAGCAAAAATCTATATAGGTATTTTTTTAAAAAGTTATGCTACAAATAGCATATGATTCCACCTTTTTGTCTGATAAATACATAAATTGGCCCTTACGTAGAAGAATCATAGCTCAGTTCCCTAGTCAATGCCTCAGGCAATTTACCCCGAAGATTCAGAAAAGAGCTGGTAAAATATTTTCTGTTCTATAATGTTACTCTCCCTTAACCACATAAATGTGTATGAAGGTAAGTCAATCAACAATGACGTGTTTTATGTATAATGTTAAGCAATTCAAGAAGTCATTAACCAAATTCTGTGCACAATTTTTGTGCTAAGCACAGTTAGGTATGGATGATTGGGAAACTACCACATTTTCCCATCACAGAAATTAAGTCTAAAAGAAAATAAAAAGTGTCAAAAGTCAAGAAACACACTAATAACAATGTTTTAAGGAATGTGAAGTAGGGAACCTATCAAGAAATCTTGGTACTTGTGCTGGGCTTTGTAAGATTACGTGTTCAATCATCAGAAATGAGATATAAAAATTATTTTATGCAAAATAAATCACACACTTATATAGAATATGCATGGGAAGTGGTGATGGTCTAAGTCAGTTGAGGAAATCAGTTTTGAATTTAAAACTATATACTAATAACAACAACTATTGAGCTGGCTGCAATAAACTTGCAATAATATGAAACAGTTCAGCGTCTTTTCACCATGGAATATGGATAAGATTTAAAAGCAAATAATTTATAACTGGATAGTTTTTATTACAGAAATAGTTGTAACTTGGCTCAAAATATCTCCATAAATCCCTCTCCTTCAGAGATCTTTTATCTTGAATTATAGTTAGTAGCCTAGTGGTGTGTGCTATGCCTATAACCCTAGCTACTTGGGAGGGAGGCTGAAGCAAGAGAATTGCTTGAGCCCAGGAGTTCAAGGCCAGACTAGGCAACATAATAAGACCGCCATCTTAAAAAAATACAAGTAATCATAAGATTGATAATAATAATTAGTAACAGGAAGAACTATATTCAGAAGCAATGACATAATACTAGGAACAATATTTAATCTGCTTGGTTTTTTACTTTGGAAACTACATTTGGCATTTTCTTCAAAAGATAGTCTCTTAAAAAAAATACTGGAATCAAATCCAGATTCCAACTTAATTTTTGAAAGAAAAGAAATGAGCCAGACCCAAAAATCCAAAGGCTGAATGTTTTCTCCGATAAGCAGATGCTAATCAATAATGGGGGGTGGGGTAGGGAAGAATCAAAGAATTTTGGATTGTGCAGAGGGGAGTGAGGGTAGGGGAAGGGGTTTGGGAATGGGAAAGACAGTGGAATGAGACAGACATTATTACCCTATATACATGTACCAGTGTGACTTTGCACCATATTCAGCCAGAGGAAGGAGTTGTGCTCCATTTGTGTACAATGTGTCAAAATGCATTCTACTGTCATGTATAACTAATAAGAACAAATTTAAACATTTTTTAAAAAGAGCAAAGAGGACTTTGAACTTGGTTTAGCATGTTTTGAGTTTGAGATGCTAGTTCTGTATCCTGTCATCAGTTAGGAATGTAGAGATATACATAGATTTAATCTTAAGAACTGTAGATTTAACAAATGGTTATAAGAGGAAAGACTACAAAGAAAAAAGAATGGAAAATACATTTACATGCAATGAGATTAGAATACTTAAAGCAGGGCACATAGAAGGAATATCTCTGAGCTAAGGATGGAGTAAAGACTGGTAAGGTTATAACTATGTGACAAAGTAATAGATTTATCAGAATTTTTATATATCCATCCAAAGACCTTATTGAGTAACATATATCTTTCTGTTAGTTTTCTATAGTGTTTTTCATTACACTAATTTTAACTAAAGTAATAAACTAGTCCACAATGAGGGAGGATACATTTTACTTAAGTTTTCTCAGGAAATTTTTAGGAACTTATTTTGGAGAAGATAGATCTTTTATTTTCTTCTGTGTCATAATATGCACAGTGGATCATTCTTGATTCTCTCACCAAATCTGTCTCCTACACTTTTCCATATGATTATCTTTATTAATACTTAGATTAGCAGTATTCATTGAAAATAAATTCATATTTACTTACATGTCTATGTGAAAATGTTGTGTTTATTTTCTTGTGTTTTGTTTTTGTTTTTATTTTTTTTTTTTTTGTTTCCTATTAGGACAATAGCATAGCTTATAGTTTTGTCTTGCTTGGGGTAGTAGGCAGGAAAAGGAGACAGGTAAAGTACCTCCAGATAACTGATCTGGAATGAAGGCAGGAATTCTAGGATGATCCAACTCTTTAGTAACAAATAGAAAGTATTTGAAAAAAAAAAAATGAGCTGTTCAGTCCCAGAAAAATGAATCTGTTTTACAACTGCATGGCAATAATACACATTTTTAGAAAACAGAGTTTTAAGTCCTTAGATGTTTTCAGAAGAAAAAACAGTGGTAAAAAGACATATATTCATGACAGTGCAATTCTGAAATTATTTTAGAATCTCTGTATTAGAGACTTTTATAGGAAAAAGTATTCCCAGTACCTCACAGACAATTTTATGCACAGAAGCAGTAACTTCAATGGTACAATTAGAAATGGCAAAAAATCTAAAAGTTATTAACACTCTCTAGAAATACTTTAGAGGATGGAAGATTCAAATGCAAGTGATGAGGAATTCTCTATGAGGGGACACAAACATTTGGATAAACACTGAGATATTTCTCATACTATTATAAAACCTTTGCAACACTGATTTATTGCATTTAAATTGGAGGTAATTGGTCCATCCAAGATCCTACCCAAATTTGAGAAACTCTGAAAAACATCTCCACAAGGTGGTTAACTTAAACTTTAAAATTCCCAGAAATAGGACTTCTTTACTCAGAAAGAAAATATTTATCAAATAATTTTAATAATATAAACTAAAATGTCATTGTTTTATCCGAGTGAAAATTACCTTATTTTTCCTATACATGCCCCTATCTGTCTCTGTTTTGTTTGTTTGTTTGTTTTGTTTGTTGGGTTTATTTTGGTTTGGTTTGGTTTTTGTTTCCTCCACTTAAGACAACCTTCCTGCTCATGGAAGCTTTGACTATACTTGGTTTGAATTAGTAACATTTTCCACACATGAAACTTGGTTGTTTCAATTTCCTACCTGAATTTCTCTATGGCTTCTATAAAATGTATAGAGCAATGACTACATTTCATGAAGTATGCAGAGTATTAGGGTAACAAAACCCTCACTTTTAATAATATATCACCATAGAGGCGAGAATGCATGACTTCACTCTCAAAATTGTGTTTTAGATTTTCATTCAAGTTTTCTCTGTCCTTCAAATTACAAGTCCCATGGAGGTAGGATCATTTCTGATTTTTGTTTTACTTGCACAGTGCTTAATTCACTATCATGCACAGACTAGATACTCATTAATGAATCAACCTGAAATGACATGTGCCTATCTCACATATATATGACTTTAGATTTGAATTTCACTTAAATCTATGTTATCATCTGGAGTAAAAAGGGAGTCTTGTATTAAAGATCTCATGAAAGATATAGGATCAAACAAATCTCCTGAGAAGATATTGCCTACCCTGAGAAAAGGCTGTGAAATAGAAATGGAAGCATTCAGTGGAATAGTGCAAGATTAGCTTCTCCTATGGCCCATAATTAATTGAAAATGTGTATTGTGTAATACAATATAAACTATTATACACTTATATTATAATCATGCATTTCTCAACTTTTTTTTCATTATTAAGTCTTAAGGAACAGTTTTAGACATTTTTTTCTGTCTTCTATGAAATTATAATACTACAGATATACTCTATATTTGCATATGTACTCTATATATCTGTGCTTTATACATTCAAAGAATAATATTTTTCATTCCCACCCCCAAGAATACACTTAGGCTCAAACCCTTTAAGGTAATAATATCCCATGGCTTAATAGTTCCTATTCTATCATGATGCTTATTAGACTAAAATTGTATAGTTTTTACAATTTGAGATAAAACAAAGCAATAAAGCAAGTATTTATTTCATATTTTACTAGGACTTTGCAGCTTTGGAAAATAAACAAATAGTTGTCATTATTAACCTATTGATATTCTTTAGTTAGTTAGTCCTAAAAGCCCTAGACAGACAGGGCTGGGATTGTAGCTCTGGTAGAGCACTTGCCTAGCATGTGTGAGGCACTGAGTTTGATTCTCAGCACTGCATATCAACAAATAAGTCCACTAACAACTGAAAATATATTTTAAAAAGTCCTGGACAATTTTACATTGTCTTTTTTCCATAATGCATATGGTTCCCAGAAACTACTAGGCATCATAATACATATTTAAAGCCACTGCTGCCATACCAATGTCATTGCTGGATGACTTTCATAATTTATACACCTATCTTAGAATCCTAGAGATACTATAACTTACAGTGATTTTTCTATGATTTATATTCCATTGACTTTTGGTTTTGATGTTAGATAAATGTAAAAGCTTATATTTCTTTTGAAAGTTAAATTTATCATTGTTATAAACCAGGATCTCAACAGTTGGTGAAGATATTAGCTTTGGATATTCTTCAATTCAGGAATTAGGAGATATGTGTAAAAATCTGAGAGGTAGTGTTACTACAAAAAGGAAAAAAAAACACAATTTATTGGCAGAAAATTGTAGCAACAAGCAAAGGCTATCAACAGAAAAGTAGGAGTAATTATTAATGATCAGCAAAGGCATGTTTGCCTTGTTGTTGTTCTTATTTGCCACACAACACTTTAAATGGGAACCTGGGAAAAGATAAATAATTTGAACTTCAATGAAATGACCACTCGAATATCTTCCATCAAGTGACTGGGAGGAAAAATGTAAATTCCATCTCTTTCCCTGGCTAATTCCTACTCAATTCACTTCACCTTCTCTAAGAAAACTTCTCTGATCTCCCTGCCAAGTCTAGGTGAGGATATTTCTTCTGTGTGCCACATAGCTCAAGGGTGTGGTAATTCAGTGTTCCCTCTAGTTCAAACTGGGAAATCCTTGAGGCAGAGACAACAACATATTTCCAGTTCTCTCTTCAGGGTTTAACAGAATATCTTGAGCACTGATAGAACTATTAATTCTGGAATGAAGCAACATTTTTTTCTTTAAAAGCAAATTAACTATTTCAAATAAATAATTTCTTCAGGTATAACCAAAATCACTGTTACCTTTCTCTGCTCCTTCCATTCAGGAGAAAAAAAATGCTTGAGAAATTTGGTGCAGTTTTTTTTTTATTTTTGTTTTTTTATTTCTAATTTTAATTTATTTGTTGTAATATTATTACCACTTGCCTCTCATCTCTCTTTTCTAAGGTTTTCTAGAAAAAGTGCCCTAATTTGTCCACTTACTCACTGTTTACCTATACCACACTTATTCATATATGGAATTCATCCCCACCTGTAATATGTGAAGTAGAACTATGCTTTCATGTTGTGATGGTATCTTTTCTTTTAAATGTTTTCTTTTTAGTTGTGCATGGGCACAATATCTTTATTTTATTTATTTTTATGTGGTGCTTAGGATTGAACCCAGTGACTCACGCATGTGAGGCAAGCGCTCTACCACTGAGCCCCAGCCCCAGCCCATGATGGTATCTTTTAAAGAATGGCAAAACATAAATAACATTTTATATGAAAATGGTTGTAGCAACTGTTTCATATATAAAATGTATATTTATATCATCAAATGATTTTTATTTATTTACTTTTATAATACATCTGTCCTGGGAAGAAAAAGCATAACTAAATGATCATCCTAAATATTAATCAAATAATATGAATCAAATATTAATGTGCATTCTCAAGGTATATTATTTAAATTTATATTATTATACCCATCACAGTTCTGAGATTAGAATTAATGACAAGTTTTCAATTCTCTAGATAAGTTGAGAACCACTGATTTTACAGAATATTTGATTGTCTTTTAATCTATTTATGTGCATTTAATGATTTAGTTCCAAGAGACTCTTTTGCTGACAACTACTAAAAATATAGTCATTAATGAGAACCACACACAGTAACAATTACAAATACTGAGAAAAAATATCCCTTTTGGATGGGAAGGAGTGCAAACTCCTTTTAAGGAAGAAAATTTAAATAAAATTTGAGTCGACAGAAAAGATGAAAGAGTATTTCAAGAAGAAAAAAGCATAGTTACCATTATAGACAACAGTCTCCATGTGAAATGGAAATGGAGGATATGACTAACTTCATAGTGACATAGCTATCATGGGGGCCTCAAATTTTCCTTTCAAGTAAATCCATACATTGTATTATTTTTAGGAATAGCTTCCTGGGGAAAATTTGTAGGATTATTCTAGGGTGTTAGAAAGTTATCAGCAAATGTTTAGTCAAGTAATACTTCTCTTTATTATAAAAGGTTTCATTGTCATCACTGATTGTAAAAGAAGAACATATTCTAGTAAGTTGATTTTATATTTATATTTTCGTTAATGTCCATCTCGCAAAGTCAATTTGTTCTGTATATTAGAAGTCTAAGGACAAAAACTTTATTATAGGCAAATAAAACAAAACAAAAATCCAAGGAAAGATGAATGACTTTTTATAATTTTATTTCAAAAATTATAATATTCCTGATAAGAGATAATAAAGGAATATATAATGAAATCCTTATTCCATTAATAAAAAAAACAATCTATTTCTATAAAGTGCTCCCTTCTAAATAATAAAGCACTCTAATGGGCATTACATGATATTTCTACTAGTTATTAAATTATTCCCTTTTAAGAAGAGACTTATCTTTAGTTTAATAAAATGCTGAGAAACCTATCTTTGTATAATATGTTCCACTGTCTAGTACAAATAAATGAACATTGTGTCCTTAATTTGCCTATTTTATTTATTGGGAACAATAGAAGCAGCAGAGGATTATGAAGAATGAACTATTAGAAATCTCCCTTCTGCTTCATGTTGTTTCTTTGTAAAGTCCTTAAAATACTTGAACAGATTAAGGAATTATTTCCCCCCCTTAAATCCCCGGAATTTAGGATATCTCTTTCTTCTGCAAATCTTAAATGGAGTGAGAATCATCAAAGACATTAACTGCTCCAGATCTCTGCTGGTGTTTTCTAAGATGATAGTAAGAGAATTATATCTTATGTGTAGCTTAAATATTTCTCCTAAATAAAAACATGTCATCTTCAAATTTTTGCTCTACTTCAGAAGGACAAAATATATATCATTCTCTGTATATTTGCAGTTATTATGTCAACTTAGAGCAAAAATTATACTGAAGAAGTTTGATATGAAAAAATTTTAAATTCCTAGAGCAAATTAAAATTCATGCTCATAAATATAGTAGTAAAAATATGAAATATATGCCTTTACAAGATATAGCTAATTTATTTTGAATATTTTCTAAATTAACTAGTCTTATATTCTATCTTTTCTCCACTTGCATTTGTGTACATATTTGAATACAAGATTTGGAGACATGAATCAGAGTCAAGTCTTGGTTCTTGCCTTGGAGGACTGAGTGACCTTTCTACAGAGTGATTGTATTTTTAATTATAGCATGCAGAGCTGTATGCACCTAGAGAGTAAAATTTCTAAAGAAGTAACATGGTCAAATCTCTCTTTAGCAGAAAATATGTACTTAGCATTACAGCTATAATTTCTTACTTCATTTAGTATCAGTGGCCTTAATTCCAAAAATCTATTTTGTTTCTAAAATTTATTATTGTAATAGACATGAGAGGTATCAAATTGCAGGACAATACATAAGGGAAGGACAGACCAGTGTTTCATTGTTGTGTTAGTTCAGATTAGGTTCCCTTGTGAGAGACAGGAAGTGCACAATAATACAAGTTTTAGAAAGATTATTTTCCTTCTCAAAAGAAAAAATAACTATGAAAATGGGAAGACTAAGAGTGAATGGGGGTTAACAATTCTTCCATCTTCTTGCTTTGTCACCATTGGGATTTCTTCTTTTAAGATCCAAGATAGATGCTCTGATTCCAGTCATCATAGCTGCTTTCTAGCCATCAGAAAGGAGGAAGAAGCCTCTCTTTAAAGGAACTTTCAAGACATTAAAGAGTTCCCAGCTTCCCTTTTGTGTGTCCATGGGGCCAAATTTTGGTGTTGTAAATAGAAATGGAATGCCTTTAGAGGGAGGGTCAAAGGTTCCAGACCTTGTTTGCATTCTGCCCTGTAGAATGCAGTCTTCAACGAAGGAAAAGGGACTTTTTTTATTATTTAACGAAGGAAAGGTAAACAGGAAAGTAGCAAATCAGATTTTGTTTCAGATACATAATTCCAGAAGTAATTTGAGAAGAAAATATGTTGATCATGGGGAGTAGAAAAACTGATGTCAAAGAACATAGTACAGAGTCGATAGCAATAGGACATTCCAAAATGAAATGAAGGAGAAGACTTAAGAAATGGCAAAGAAAAAAAAAATAGAAAAATGCTTGTACACTAATTGGATGTAAGGAGAAAGTAGGATAGGATTTTATCATATTTGCACTTTTAGTAACTGGTTAAATTATAGAAACATACACACTCACATACACATATGCATGCATGCATATACATGTAGAACAATATTTGTGGATATGTACATGTATTTATATGTATATATGTGTGTATCACAAATACATATATACACACAGGTGGAACCATATATATGTATGTTCATATGTATATGTACTGTGAATGTACTATATGTATATGTTTTACTGTATATGTGTATGTGTGCTTATATATGCACATATGTGATATATGTACATATACACATATGTGTATGTATATATATGCATATGTATGTGTGCATTATATATATATATATATATATATATATATATATAATGTGATGCCTATGAGATATCCAGTTAATGTAAAACTTCTGCTAGAGATGAGAGTACAGGCCTGGAAATAGGTAAGATCAGATGTCTAGAATTCTGGGACAGAGCTTTCCAACATTTTTTCATATTTGAGCAACATAGATAGATGTTCCACTCAATTGCAATAAACAAGCAAATGCAGTAATTCACAGAGATTCCTGGCCTGTGGGCTCCAGTGGCTCCAAGCCCCATACCACATACTAGAAGCTGAGCTATAGATAACATAGCACACCTGTAAATTCATTGGGGACTGATGAGGAAAAATTCTTACCTTCCTAGAACACTGCTATTCAAAGTATAGCCCTTTAACAAGCTGAAAAATCAATAACCTGCCTTCTTATCACTACTAATTATGAATTTCATGATAATTTCCTGGATCAGAGTTTACATTTTGTCAAGTTCCTCAAGTGATTCATAACGACATTCAGGTTGTAAAGTCCTCTTCTAGGAACACCAACTTCTAAGGCATGAGAAGAGAAAATATTAGGAAAAAAATGAAAGCAAATAGAGTAGTTAAGAGAAAAAGGAGAATAACAAGAAAGTATATCAAAAACTAACTGAAGTAAGTTTTTGATATACTCTCGTTATTCTTTAGAAATTAAAAATGATCAATATAATATCAAATGGTGTAAAAATGAAAAGAAATGTGGAAGAAAACATGGAGGCATGACACACATGGGAAATCTCTATTCTGTGAACCTAAAACTGTTCTAAAAAATGAAGTCTATGAAAATTTGAAAATCAAAGATTTGAGCTTGTGTACAGTCTGGAGAAAAGAAGTCAATGGCTTAGGAAACACTTAAGAAAAGATGGTACAGAAGATATGGGGTAAAACAGCTGATAAAATATGAAAAAGAAGAATTAAACAAGTAATATTTAAAGGGCAGATTTTGAAGTATATGAGAACCAAGTGGAAGGAGGTTAATATAGATACAGAACATATCAGGTTATATATTTTGGTGTTATGATTTCATAATTTAGTAGCTAACTGCTTGGTTTTCTCTATGAAGTAGAAGGCAAGGTCATCACCTAAGATAAAGATGAACAATGAAGCAGACTAGTGAAGGAAACTAGTTATAAAGCATGGCTATATAATAGCTCTCCAAGAAGATTCAGATCAGCTTCATTGCAGCAGATGAACCTATCACTATGAAAGAGATGAAACACTTAAACACAATCTTATGAATCTTTGTGGAGGCTGCAGTAATCCTGATGGCAAAACAATAAGTAGAACACATATAACCTAATTCAGATCAACTGCTTATCTTTCCTAGTGAGCACTGTATAAGGCTATTCTAAAAAATTAAAAACAAAGGAAAAACTCTCATCACTCTTCAAAAAGTAAAATGTGACTCACTCAATTAGAATCATGTAAGACCCAATTTCAAAATTTTTTTTTACTCTGTTTTCATTATTCTATACTTAGGCACCATGGTTGGCAATGTTGGCATACATTTTTCACTCATGCTTCTGAAGTACTTTCTTTTTCATCTTGAAGTGGTTGGCCTTTTCCTATAAAGCATTGTCTCCAGGGATTCTGTTATATTTTATTAAAGGAAAACATAGTTTTTTACTGTCACAGGAAATAACTTCTATAATATAGAGATTGTCTAACTCCTTTTGCTTCACTGGTAATTAAATTTTTGCCTTAAATAGTTTACGTCTATAGGTGGAAGTTAAAAAAGGAGTGGGTTGGGTAAAGGGGGTGAGAGGAGGAACTGGGGATAAAAGAGAAGAAACATAAACAAGTGACTAACCCAGAATATTAGTGTTAAGGGTAAGCTGAATATTAACTTTAAGAATGATGTGATAGGGGTTAGTGAGGGAAAGAGTAGGGAATGGGAATGGGAAAGAGTTAGTGAGGGAAAGAGGGGGATGGGAATGTGAAAGACAGTAGAATGAATCAGACATAACTTTCCTATGTTCATATATGAATACACAACTTGTGTTAACTCCACATCATGTACAACCACAAGAAGAGGAAGTTATATTCCATGTATGTATGATGTGTCAAAATACATTCTAATGTCATGTGTAACTAAAAAGAATGAATTTTTTAAAAAAAGAATAATGTGAACATCAGTGATTGTATCTTTCTGACCTCTTATTTTACTTTTTAAGATGAAAATGGGCTGGACACAGTGTTGCACACCTGTAATCCCATCACTTTGGAAGGTGAGACAGGAGAATCACCAGTTCAAAGCACCTCAGCAACAGTGAGGTGCTAAGCAACTCAGTGAGACCTTGTATATACCGAAAACACAAAATAGGGCTGGGGATGTGGCTCAGTGGTCGAGTACCCCCGAGTTCAATCCCTGGCATCAAAATAAATAAATAAATAAATAAATAAATAAATAAATAAATAGAAGATGGTCCAATGTCTGATAAACACCTTGAGGTATAGTATAATTTTCACTAGACAAGAACTGAGTGACATCATACCTATGTTATATTCACCTTTCTTTACTACTTCAAATTATAAACTCCGATCATTATAGGTCATTATAGGTCTTTAATTAAAATCTATTTTAAAGTATTTATGTAAATTTAATTTTACTTATTTATATTTACTTAGGTAACACATGATTAGTTTTTCAGGATAGAAATCCAAATGTTTCATGTATATCAAAATTTATTTAGTTACCAATACAGTTGTAGTTTTCTCTTTTAATGTGTTTTTTCCAGATTATATCTCATATATTTGTATAAATATATGCCTGAATAAAGAAGTAGAGTTTTTTATATATTAAAGAAAAATGTTTTCATTAGGGAAATAACACTACTTGCCCATTTGGTGGGTTTGCTTTCAAGGGATGGAAGTTCCAAAATGAGAAGTTGTTCTGGAGTTGTTCTCTCCATCCCCTAATGCTTTCTACCAGAGAAGAGACAAGGGGAGAATCTGGGCATGCATAGCCCAGCCTTTCTTTTACCATTCACTTTCTTTTACTTCAGACTTTGAGTAAAATTGGGTATGTGTGCGTCATTATCAGTGTGGAATTATGGAGTCAATGTACTCGCAGATGGGAGCTTTATAAGTTATATGGTCATCTTATACCAAATCAGGATATCTTATAATCCCAAATTCTTTTACCTTTTGAAAACATTTCTCCAGTTGTTCCAAATTGTGAGTGAGTGGGAGAAGATGCTAATATGAAATCTCTTGGATCCCAAGAGTACATATAAATGCTGTTTTTTACTTTTTACTTTAATGGCATGACTTTAAGTACTTTCTGTTTCAGAAAACATGAAATAACCTTATTTTGTTTACTCATGTCTAAATCCAAAGTCAGAGTATAATATAGATTTTAAAAAACATATTAATGATTATTTACATCATTTTAAATTTTTTGGTAGTTATAGATGGACATCATGTCTTTCTTTGTTTATTTTTATGTTGTGCTGAAGTGCCTCACACATGCGAGGCAAGCACTCTGCCACTGAGCTACAGCCTCAGACTCCATTTTTAATTTCTAATAAAGCCAATGTTACATTAAACAATTCTGGGGCATAAGGAAGATATCCTAATTATTTTAATATCAACCATGAAATTCCCCCTTAAATAGCAATATCAATTTATATTATATGACATTACATTATAGTCACTCTGCATTTCAGTATATAAATTTCATATAAAGGTAGCTTTACTCACATATTCATCGATTCTTGGTATTCCTAAACTTTTGAAAATTTTACCAATTGTAGTGGTAGCTACTCTCAGTTAAATGGGTATAAACTGATTACTGCTGAGTTTGGGTATGCTGTTTTATATTAAATGTACATTTCTATTTCTTTTTCTATAAGTTGCTTATTCATATATTTTACCCATACTTCTCTTGGATTATCTTTAACTAAATTATTTTAAGCCTTTTTTATAATACATATATTAGTGCTTTGTTACAATTCTACTATATAATTGTTTATGATATATCTCGTCATGAACAATGTTTTATTGGTTCTTTTTAGATATACATGACAGTAGAATCCATTTTGATATGATCATACAAGCAGGGAATATATCTTATTCGAATTAGGACCTCATCCTTGTGGATATACACAATGATGAGATTCACTATGGTATATTCATATATGTACACAGGAAAATTATGTCAGATTCATTCTTCTATATTTCCTTTTACTATCCCCCCTGCCATTCCCTTCATTCCCCTTAATGTAATCTACTGAACTTCTGTTCTTACACCCACCCCACCTTATTATGTGTTAGATTCCACATATCATAGAAAATATTCAACCTTTGTTTTTGGGGGATTAGCTTATTTCACTTAGCATGACAGTCTCCAGATCTATTCATTTTCTGGAAAATGTTATAAATTCATTCTTCTTAATGGCTGAGTATACACATACTCCATTGTGTATATATATACCACATTTTCTTCATTCATTCATCTGTTGAAGGACACCTTGGTTGTCTCCATAGCTTAGCTATTGTGAATTATGCTGCTATAACATTGATGTAGCTGCATCACTGTAGTATGCTGATTTTAAATCTTTTGGATATATACTGAGGAGTGGGATAGCTGGGTTAAACGGTGGTTCCATTCCTAGTTTTTGAGGAATCTCCATACTGCTTTCCAGAGTAGTTACACCAATTTTCAGTCCCACCCACAATTTATGATGAACAAATTTTTAATATTGATAAATTACTTCAGTGATCTTCACAGTTGAGCCATACTCACTGCCACATTTTCTGATTTTCTCTTAAAACCATTCCAGTTTGGCTTTTGCTGCCACCAATTTCCTAACCACCATATTTCCTAAACACCATCTATTGAAATCTACATTGCAAAATAAAATGGTTAATTTTCAGTCCTCATTTTCAGCTTTTAATAACAGATAACTCTCTCTTCTTTAATATATTTATTCTAACTGCCTTCTTGGACACAACACCTCTACTAGTTTTCTTTCTACCTTATTTGTGCCTATTTTCTCCTCTGTTCCTCTATCTGTTCTATTTTCTACTTGCACTTAATCTTTTTGTGACCCAACCTCATCTCAAGCCTTCCAAATTTATGCCTTAATACTACAAGGATGCCCTTCCTCAGACTCCAGAACTATATAAAAGTAACTGCATGTTCAGCTCACTATCAGGTAGGTAGCTCAAACTGCACATGCTAAAAATCTAACTCTAGATCCTTGTCCCAAACCTACTCCATCAGCAGTTTTCTGTATTTCAATTATAATGAAATCTGTCCTTATAGTTACATAGACTTATAGACATGGACTTGTTCTTGACCATTACCTATTTTATTCTACTCTATCAGAAAGATCATCTTGTCATAGACTTCAAAATACATCTAAAATCTATTTCCTTCTCATTAACTGTAGCACAACAGACTGGCCCTAACTGGTCTCTGCTAACATGTCTCTGGAATCACATGCCACATGATGATGTTTTGGTCAATACCAGACTGTATACTATGGTGGTCCCATATTATTATAATGGAGCTAAAAAATTTCTATTTCCTGGCAATGTCATGGATACTGTAATAGCACAGTACAATGCATTACTCACATGTTTTTGGTGATTCTAGTGTAAACAAACTTTCTACATTGCCAATCACTTAAAAATATAGCATATACATTTGTTTAGTACATAATATTTAGTAGTAATAATAAATTACTTTTACTGGTTTAAGTATTTACTGTACTATATTTATCATTATTTGAGAGTGTACTCCTACTTATTAAAAAATTCTCAACTAATTAGCCTCAGGCAGGTCCTTCAGGAGGTATTCTAGAAGAAGGCACTGTTGTCATAGTAAATGACAGTTCCATATGTTATTGTCCCCTACCAATGGGACAAGATGAAGAGGTAAAAGAGTGAAATTGGTGGCCTTGACCCTGTGGAGGTCTGGACTAATATGTGTGTGTGTGTATGTGTTTAGTAAAAAGTTAAAAAAATTAAAAACAAAAGCTTATAGGAAGAATATTTTATACTGCCTTTCAATGTGTGTTTTAAGCTAAGCATTATCACAAAAATCAAAAAATTTAAAAGCTTATAAAATTAAAAAATTCCAATAAGCTAAAGTAAATTATTGAAGAAAATTTTTAAATAAATTTAGTTTAGCCTAAATGTACAGTGTTTATAATGTCTACTGTAGTGTATGGGATGTCCTAGGCCTTCACAAACATGTACCACTCACTCACTGACTTACCCAGAGGAACTTCTAGACCTGAAAACTCCATTCATGGTAAGTGCACTATATGGTATCCCATTTTTTATCTTTTATTTTATTTTAACTATCTTTTCTATGCTTACATATGTTTAGATACACAAATACTTACCAGTGCATTATAATTGCCCACAATATTCAGTACAGTAACTGTAGTAGAGGTTTGTAGCCTAACAGCAATAGGCTATATTACACAGCCCAGGTGTGTAGCAGGCTGTACCATTTACGTTTCTGTTAATACATGCTGATGGCTGATGTTCACACAATGGTGAAATTGCCTAACGACGTATTTTCCAGACTGCCTCCCTGTTGTTAAACAACACATGGCTATATATATTTAATACAGCAGCCAAGAGAATCCTTTGTAGGTAAAAGGTAAACCATGCCATGTGTCTTCTCAATGCCTTAAAATCTTCCATTTCACTCAGAGTAAAATAACAATTTGTTATAAAGTCTTTTATATGCTGCTACATGATTAGGCACTGCATTTAATCCTTTGATCTACTTTCCTGCTACCTTCTTATTTCTTAAATTTATTGGAGGCCCCATCAGCTTTCTTTCTGTTCTGTGATTACATCAGACATACTTTCGATTTAGGAACTTTGCACTATTTCCAAAACCTGGAATAAATACTTTCTCTCAGATATTCATGTGTTCAACTCCTTGACCTCCTTTAATGCTTGGAAAAATAGCATCTTTCTAATGAGGCTTACCCTAACCATTCTATTTTAAAACTTAAATAGACCTCTCATACCTGTCACTCTTGATTTGATTGTCCTTTCTTGTTTTTCTAATTTTTCTTTTCTTCTTTTTTTTTTGGTACTGGGGATTGAACTCAGGGGCACTCAACCACTGAGCCACATCCCCAGTCCTATTTTGTGTTTTATGTAGACACAGGGTTTCGCTGAGTTGCTTAGCACCTCGCTTTTGCTGAGGTTGGCTTTGAACACGCGATTCTCCTGTCTCAGCCTCCCTAAGTGCTGGGATTACAGGCTTGAGCCACCGCGCCTGGCTCTAATTTTCCTTTCTTCCAATAGTATGCATCTAATTCATTAATTTGTAATATTTCTGGTTCATTATGTTCCATTCTACTACAATATAAATTCCATGAGATCATGGATTTAGGCCCATTTTTTTCCATGTCCTTTTAAAAAATTTGTTCTAATTAGTTATATATGACAGTAGAATGTATTTTGACACATCATACATAAATGGAGTGTAATTTCTCATTCTTCTAGTTGTACATGATGTAGAATGACACTGGTTGTGTAATCATATATATACATATATGATAATGCCAGATTCATTCTACTATCTTTCCTACCCCTATACCCTTCCCCTCCCTTCACTCTCTTCTATCTAATCCAAAGTAACTCTATGCTTCCCTAGCCACCCCCACTTTATGAATTAGCATCAGAATATCAGAGAAAACATTCAGCCTTTGGTTTGGGGGGATTGACTAATTTCACTTAGCATAATATTCTCCAGCTCTGCAAATGCCATAATTTCATTCTTCTTTAAGTCTGAGTAATATCATTGTGTATATATGGTCTATATACATTTTCTTTATTTGATCACCTGTTGAAGGACACCTAGGTTTGTTCCATAGTTGAGTTATTGTGAGTTGAGCTGCTATGAACAAATGTGGCTGCATCACTGTGGTATGCTGCTTTTAAGTCCTTTGGGTATAAACCAATGAGTAGAATAGCTGGGTCAAATGGTGGATCCATTCCAAGTTTTCTGAGGAATCTCCCTACCACTCCATAATGTTTGCACCAATTTGCAGTTCTACCAGCAATGTATGAGTGTACTATTTTCCCCACATCCTCACCAACATTTATTGTGCTTGTATTCTTGATAACTGCCATTCTGACCAGAGTGAGATGAAATCTTAGTTGTGATTTGCATTTCTCTAATTGCTAGAGATGTTGAACATTTTTTCATTTATTTTTTGATCAATTGTATTTCTTCTGTGAAGTGTCTGTTCATTTTCTTAGCACATTTATTGATAGGTGTCATTTGGGTTTTTTGGTGTTAAGTTTTTTGAGTTCTTTATACATCCTGGAGATGAATACTCTATCAGACATGACGTGTGTGCGGTAAAGATTTTCTCCCATTCTGTAGGCTCTCTCTTGACATTGATTGATTCCTTTGCTGAGAAGAACCTTTTTAGTTTGAATCATCCTATTTATTAATTCTTGATTTTATTTCTTGTGCTTTAGAAACTAAAGGGATATGAATAGGAAAAGAAGAACTCAAACTATCACTACTTGCAGATGACATGATTCTATATTTAGAAGACCCAAAAAATTCCACCAGCAAACTTCTAGAACTAATAAGTGAATCCAGCAAAGTAGCAGGGTATAAAATCAACACCCATAATCAAACACATTCCTATACATCAATGATGAATCTACTGAAAGAGAAATCAGTAAAACTACCCCATTCACAATAGCCTCAAAAAAAAAATATTTGGGATTCAATCTAACAAAAGAGGTAAAAGACCTCTACAGTGAAAACTACAGAACATTAAAGAAAGAAATTGAAGATAACCTTAGAAGATGGAAAGATCTCCCATGCTCCTGGATAGGGAGACTTAATATTGTCAAAATGGCCATACTAGAAAAAAGTGTTATACAGATTTAATGCAATTCCTATTAAAATTCCAATGACATTTATCATAGTACTCAAAAAATAATCATGAAATTCATTTGGAAAAATAAGAGACCCAGAATAGCCAAAGCAATTCTTAGTAAGAAGAGTGAAGCAGAGGCATCACAATACCAGACCTTAAACTATACTACAGAGCCATAGTAACAAAAACAGCATGGTATTGGCAACAAAGCAGACATATAGCCCAATGATACAGAATAGAAGACACAGAGACAAACCCACATAAATACAGTTATCTCATGCTAGACAAAGGCACCAAAACATTCTTCACTAGAGAAAAATAGCTTATTCAACAAATGGTGCTGGGAAAATTGGAAATCCATGCATAACAAAATTAAATTAAACCCCTATCTCTCACCCTGCATGAAACTCAACTCAAAGTGCATCAAAGACTTAGACACTAGAACAGAGACCCTGCACCTAATAGAAGAAAAAGTAGGCCCTAATCTTCACTGTGTCAGCCTGGGATTTGACTCCTAAAGTACAATAAGTAAAATCAAGAATCAATAAATGGGCCCATTTTTACTGTAGAATCCAGACCCTAACAGTGTTTGACATATTGAACATTTTCAAAAAATCATCAAGAAAATGAATAAGTATAGGTTCTAAGTAAGTTAGCCTTTCCTATAAGACTTCATTTGTTTTTGTTTATAAAGGTCTCTTGTACAATGAGTCTTTAGCAAATTCCTCCACATTTCTAATCTTCACTTTGAAATTCTTTTCAAAGTAAAATTTACATATGGATTTAAAAAAATGAAGAATTTTTTTATTGCTGTTCATAGCACTCTTTGGTCCTACCTCTATATTTAATTGTATTTCTTAAAAGAAACCATTTTTAAATGCCTGTTTCTTACCCTGAAAATTTTTTCCAGACATCTAAATATAATGTTTATATTTGATAAATGATACTTGATATTATTGATATTACTTAGATACTTGATATTATTTTTAGTTCATATTTTGCTTTCCTTCAATTTTATAAATTTTATTCTGTCCCTACTTAGTTGTTTCTTTAACTTTTATTTTTTATAACAATCTCAATCCTATGATTTTGTCTTTGTAATATATTCCAAACTTCACTGCACTGTGTAGCTAAATGTCTTTCCTAGAATTTTCTAAGACCTTCTGCATAGATTTCATCTGAGGAAATCACATTGTTAGATTTCTAAGTTGCATCAGCTCTTGCTGTGATTCTGTTTCTTTTACTTCCTCACTTTTCTGCAGTATATTCCCAATAAATTTCCAAAGAAAGCATTTTCCAGATTGACTATCCAATACCTTATATTATAAATGCTTAATTACTTCTCACTTGATTTACAACTTGTTTGGAATACTGGGTTAAAAATATTGAGTGCCAAGAATGGGGGGAAAGGTGAAGTACTGGGGAATGGTAATAACCAATTATATTATTGATATCATATGTATATTAATATGAACATTATTATTCATATAATTATACAATATTATGTATAATTATAATGTACCAAAAATATGAGGAAAAAAAACACAAAAAAAGGTACTGAAGGCCAAAAATTTTAAAGTTTTTATTATATTGTAATATTCACAAATGGATGCTAATTAAAAAGTTAAAGTTGTTTATTTTGGTCTCACTTTTCCTTCAAGATCTTTCTTTTCATTGTTAATGTTTGGCAATTTTAGAAAATAGACATGGTTCTTCATTTAAATTTCTCTATCAAACATCTTTGAAGTTAAATTAGTTCATTTTACTTTGAAATTATGTTTTTATCCATTTCTTAAAATGATGAACAGTTACTAAAGACTCTGGATACACTATAGGAAAAATAACTGATAATGTCTCTGTGCCCAAGAAATGTACATTATGATAGAAAAAATAATAAACAAACATACAACTAATTGTTCAGATGATGGATGGATACATACATACAAACATACATGGAGATTAATATGTTTTTAGTCCTTTATCATTATTTTTTGGGGGGGTACCAGCGATTGAATTCTGGGATACTCCACCACCAAGCCACATCCCCAGGCCTACTTTGTATTTTATTTAGATACATGGTCTCATTGAGTTGCTTAGCACCTTGCTTTTGCTGAGGCTGGTTTTGAACTCGCCATCCTCCTCTTTCAGCTTTCTTATTTTAATAGATATTCCAAGGGAGAGAAAATAAACATGCTTACTCTTGAACTACTTTAAAATATTTAATTATTTACATACTCATATTTAGAGCTTTACATATCTGGAGTTTATTAATATACATACTGTTCAATAAGAGAATATTTATGCTAGAATTTTTCAATAGATTGCTGAGTGTTTACAACACCATTAGTTTGAAATAGCTGTTGCCTGTCCTTGGAATACTCTTCCTCTGATCCATATTCAGCTCACCTTTTAATTCCTTAAAAAGTGTTTACTGACTATCCTATCCAATACAGACTATTTATTTTTTGCTTTATCCATGTTTTCTTATGAAAAACAGAACTGTCTCTTATCACAATTAGTTGTATGTTTGTTTATTATCTGTTTCTTCTATCATAATGTATATTTCTTGACCACAGAGAATTTATCAGTCATTTTCTATGTTTCATCCAGAGTCTTCAGTAGCTGTTTTTATTTTATCACATATATACAACTAAATGAATACAGTAATATGTGTTTTGAATATACAGATACACATACACATAATATATGCACATACACATACATTGATTTTTGATAAAAAATAAAATCTTGGGAAACAAATACCCTTCTTTGTCTTATCTTGGCAATTTACACATTTTACTCTTCATAAGAATTTTTGAAATTTTTTGTTGTTTTAGTCTAAGATTTAAAAAATTCGCTTTTCCATTTTGGGGAATTAAACAGTTTTTCTGGATGGCTCATGCATGCAGCTATTAGTATAATGATATATGTCTATAAAGCTATGAATGTAATTTTATAATGTTATTTTTATTTCTTTATTCTGGGGATTGAATCCATCCTAAGAAATAAGTGACTGCTGAGTGGCACCCCAGCCCTTAAGTTTATAATTATTGTTAATGCCTAATTAAAAACCATGAACTTTCCAGATTAAGGGGAAAAATGACTTACCAAATATATTTAAATGAAATAAGAATAGGAACTGTAAGCTTCAGAAATCTTGGCTTTTTTTTATGCCTGATATATTTAAAGAAAACATCTTTTCTCTGGGATAAAATATGACACAGCATCCAAAGATTCTCTGTCCTGTTATACAGTGATGTTCTAAAGCAAATCAAGGGCAATTTTATTACTCTCTGAAATGACACTAAAATTTGAAAACTTGATGAATCACTTATGTAGTCAGAGAGCATCACTGGGATAACATATTCTCACTTGAAAAGTTACTCTCTTGCAAACCTAACTTCTATGATAATATTAATAGTTAATAATAAATTATGTGACTCATTAAAATTATTAAGTTCTATATTAATGTATTTATTATCATATAGGAACACCTTTGTAAAAAATGCTTTTTTTCACTACCCTGAAACTCGTGGCTTGAAACAACAATAAATGTTTATTAGCCACACTCCTAAGTTGGTATTCTAGTTCAAGATCTCTCACAAGGTTACTCTCAAAATGCTAGCCATGACTGCAGTCATATGAAGGACTGACTGCACTAGAGACTCTGATTCCCAGAGGTCTCAGTCAAATGGCCAGCAAAGTCCATTAGTATAAACCCTCAGATTTTCAGTCTTGAGTGTCTTTATAACATTATGACTAGCTTCCTTGGAGTGAGTGATTCAGGAAAGCAAGGTGGAAGTAACAATACATTTTTATGACATATTTACACACCATCATCGTGGCAATTAGTCCAGCCAGTGTTCAGAAGAAGGGAAATTTGACCCCACTCTTTGAAAAAAGAAGCATCAAAGAAATTAAAGATTTTAAAAATTACAGTCACCTTTGAGAAATTCTTTCACACTCAGACCAAACTCTCACTAAATTCTGTGGATTTTATCATCTCAGATTGTTCTGCTCTTCTTTATTCTCACTATTTTAAAATTCTCCAGACTACTATCTTCAGCTCTTGTTATAATTTAAATATGAGGTGTTCCCCCAAAGCTCCCATGGGATACAATGCAAGAAAGTTTTGAGGTGAAATGATTGTGTTATGAGAAGCTTAACCTAATCAGTACATTGATCTCTGATAGGAATTAACTGAGTGGTAACTCTAGGCAGGTAGGATGTAGCTGGAAGAGGTAGATCCTGGTAGTCTGCCTTTGGGGTATATATTTTTTCCTAGTTGAGCTGAGTTCCCTCTTTCTGCTTCCTAGTACCACGTTCCCCCAGCTGCTTTCCTTTGCCACACCCTTCTGCCATGATGTTCTGCCTCCTCTTCGGCCCTGAGGAATGTAGTCAGCCATCTATAGACTGAGTCCTCTGAAACTGTGAGCCCCAAAATAAACGTTTTCTCCTCTAAACTTGTTTTTGTCAGGTCTTTTGGTCATAGCAATAACAAAGCTGACTAAAACAGCTCTCATTTTGACAACTAGAATTGTCTCCAAAAGGGGATACGAAGACCAAAGTTTATAATATGATCTATAAGACACTGTGTAATCTGGTAGTGATTTCACTATCCAGCCTCATCTATCTTTGTGTTGACCCTCTCTCTATTCCAACCACACTGATAGTCTTTTAGTCTCTAGTATTCCCCATGCTATTCCCATCACAGGCTCTCTTGTTATCTCTTCATTCATTCTATTCCTGTCTGAAATTCTAGACTAGTGTTTCAGCAGCTTCCTTTCCTACAAATTTTCAATAAGTTCAATACAAACACTACTTCTTTTTAATCAAATTCTTACTAGAATACCAACACTACTGAAATCAAATTACTGAAGAGAAGACAATTTAAACCTAAAATTTCCATAAATATCAATTCAATGCTTGATTTATGAAAGACTAAATGTCATTAATCAGAAGTTATTTAAGGAGGAGTAAACAAGTCTATCAGTTAAGCCCCTTCCACTATATGTTTGCAATGTGACTTTAAACCTCTCTTGATAAAGCAGTTTCAACCAGGAGTTGAATTTATGCACTGGGATATCAGTCAATTTTTTTCTTTTATGCTGTTCAGTCCTTTTCAAGGATTCTTTATATTTTCTACACTTGGATTTCGAGAGTATTATAACCATCTAGGATCCTTTTGCATGAATTAGGATGAGTAGATTTCTCTTTAATTAAAAAGATCCCTGAACCAAAAGAGTCATGGTATCAAATGCAAAAGGCAAAGTGTGGCATAACAATTTGGCATTTTTCTAAACATATGTGTATACTGTGTCATGTATTTTACTAAATTTATCTATAAAAAATGTGTGTCACTTTTCATTCTCTGTTTTTATACTGGTAAAATAATGTCTGGCTTACCCAAGGCCAAACAACTAGTTAGTGACAGAAAAAGAACATAACATAAGCCTCCTGGCTGTCCATCTGGAGCCTCAACCATTGTATCATGATGCATTCCATTTAATTATCATGCGCACTCAATACATAATAGGATCTATTAAGTCTATTCTAAGTAATTTCAATGTATTCTGAAACATTTAATTAGTTTTCTTTAAAATAAATAAGTCATTAAGAAGCTATAAATCAGTGAGTTAATTAGCTGTGTTATGGCCTTTTAGTTCTTTCAGCTGAAATAAACTGATGCCCAAACTTTAAAGCAGTAAACTATTACCCGTGAGGACAGTTTTCATGAAGCTATAACAATTACCATGAAATACAAGCATAGTGTTTTGAAAATGTTTAGTAAAATTGAGTGATTTTATAATAAAAATTAATTTTGTATATAAAATAAATTGTATACAGGTTAGAATTAAAAAATCTCTAATGATTATACTAAAATCCTCCTTCCCCAGCCCTCATCCACCTATACCCTTATATTAATCCTTTACACTCAAACACACATACATACAACCAATTTATCACTGGCAATTTATCACTGGCAACTATCAAGCATTGAATATAGATAACCATAATTAGCACTAATTTATGCAAGCATTGAATGTAGACAACACTATAATATCAAACCTGGTTACAACGGCAGCTACAGCATTCCAATTTATCTCTCTCCACTTCCACTATTAAATGACAATTTCAAGCATACAACTTAGATGATTTAAAATCCCTCTTCCATATTTCTCTATCTTGGTTTTTCTATATTTCTATTTATTCTTTGGTGCTTGCTGATTATTCATTAGCATCACTTCTAACATGGGGAGAAGGATAGAAGGAAAGGTTGGAACTTCTCTAGGGTTAAACATATACTCACAATATGATTATTGGGTCATATACTGATGTTTGAGTTCGCACTCTTTATATTTAGATAATTCATTTCAAAACTATTTTCTTACCATGGATACTCTGGATTGCTTCTGGACTACTGAAATAAATGGAACAATCATGATTTTTGCTTAACACCCTTCAATATAGGAGACATAAATTGATTAGTATTATAAAAATGACAATCATAGCAAGGCACAGTGGCACACTCCTTTAATCCCAGCATCTGGGGAGACTGAGGCAAGAGGATCCCAAGTTCAAAGCCAGCCTCAGCAAAAGCGAGGTACTAAGCAACTCAGTGAGACCCTGCCTCTAAATAAAATACAAAATAGGGCTGAGGATGTGGCTTAGTGGCTGGGTGCTCCTGAATTTAATCCCCAGCACCCTCCCCCAAAAAATCCAACAATTGAGATTGTAATAAGTGCTATTAATGAAAGACACAAATTTGACATATTTTAGCAGGATTTTGCAAAGTAAGACATTAATAGCTAAGGATTCCTGAAGAAATGATTCTTAAACCTAGATCATAAGGATAAATAAGGCTTAACTCAACAAATAGAGGACCAATGAGCATTCCAGACAAAGGTCATGGTGAATGTAAAGCTAGATCAGACTAGTGAGAGATAATAGTGATGTATGGTTGGGTCACAGATAAAATTAGAAAGGAGATCCAACAGGATGATTGATATGTGAAATTAAAAGCTCCACCAAGACTTACCAAAGGTTTTCATTCTAAAAAGCAGAAGAATAGAGTTACCATTAATCAAATTTGAAAAGAATGGGAAAAGAGTAGGTCTGTGTAGGAACAAAAGGAGTTTAATTTGAATATGTTCAGTTTCATATATTCAAATGAGGACATCAAGCAGATACACCTAGTAGTCTACAGATACACCTAGTAGTCTATAGTGCACAGAGAATTCATGACTTGAATAAAATTTAAGTGCTCAATCTGGATGCCTCACCACAAAAGAAGACATAAAGAAAATAGTCAATAATTAAGAAAAAGCATTTCAAATTTCAAAGATCAAGGTAATAAAGAAGTAGCAGCAATAAAAAACAAAGATTCAGAAGTAATATGCAGTAGGAGAAAGAGTGAGAAAAAAACTGGCAACAACCAACTTGGAAAAGTGGGTAGGTCATCAGCTGCTTTTTATGCTACTCATGGAAGATGAGTAATGTGAATTGACTATTGAATTTAGTGGAGGATATTAGGAGTTTGAAAAAAGCTTTTTATTAATGGAGAGGTCAAAGAGGCTGGTACGACTGGAGAGCAAATATAAGGAAAGGAATTAGCATAATGAGTATAGGTAATTCAGTTTTGTTTTTAAGAGGAAGAGTAAGCAGCTGAAACGAGTGAATTTAAGAAAGCTTTTGTTCAGTTTTTTTTTAAAGAGAAATAACAAGTTTGTATATTGCACTTTGGGGATGATTCTGTAGAGGTGTTGATGGAAGAGACAGGACTACATAATTTTGAGTAGGTAAGAACAAAATAATCTTGTATATATTAGGAAAGTATGGCTTATGCTAGTGGGAGATAGTCCACACGTAGCAACAGAAGTGAAGGAAGGATTACATGGCCGCAAATACTGCTATTAGAGGGGATAAACTCTTTGAAATATATGAAATTACTTTAATATCAATAACACTTATACCTTTTCTTATTTATTTTTGGCACATTTATTATGATATATCAGGATCATTTTTAAAATGTTTCTTAAAATTTTTAGTACATATCAATTCTGCAGCTAAATATTAGTTTTGGAATATTCTCAGCAATTAAGTCATCATTTATTGCTTCTGTATTGGTTTCTATATCTTCATACTCTGAATTTCCAGTTTCATTAGATATTAGACATTTTTACCTTTTTTCACTATCCAGTGTCTATTTTTTATTTTTTCTTTCCATGCTGCCTTCTGTACATTTTTATGATTTTTTAAATCTTGCAAATGACTCATTCTTTTATTAGCCATGCCTAATCTGCCAAGACAATTGAGTTCTTAATTTTATGTTTAAGTTAGGGAATTTAAAATTGATTGGTAAATAGATTTCATTGATAGAATGCTTAATGTTATCTAAACATATAAAGTATAATTATGTAAAGTCAGTTTGACAAATTTATCATCTGAATCTTTGATGTATATATTCCATTCCACATTTATCTTGATTTTTAGGTCTTATGCTCCTTTCTTTTCTGCTTATACTTTATTGCATTTCAGATACTTTATATAGAAAATTAGATATAACTTGAGGTTTTGAATGATATTTCAGTCTTCCTCCAAAAAGGATTTATTTTTGCTTTTACTTAGAAACGTAGGTGGCTAACAATCTAAATTTATTTTATTCTGGTTTCAGAAACTGAGATGATTCCAAGTAATAATTATCTTCCTACTAAGGTTTCTATATTTCTGGTTTATGCTTAGTCAAAAGTTGTGATTCTTTGAGATCTTTAACTCACATGAAGACACCCCTTTGGTGAGTCCAATACAATTTCTGTCACCCTTAGCCCACAAAACTTTGAAAGCTTGTACCCCAGTTAGTAAACTCTTAACTCCTTTGCCTGAAATTTTCTGCTATCTTGTTACAGTTTAGATGTGGTATCCTCCAAAAGTTTGTGTGAGACAATACAAAAATATTTAGAGGTGAAATGACTACATTCTGAGAGCTTTAACCTACTCAGTAGATTAATCCACTGGCATGGATTAACTGTACGATGACTGTAATCAGGTAGGGTGTGACTGAGGGAAATAGGTCACTGGCATAGTGTATTTGGAGTTCATATTTTGTTCCTGATGAGGAGCTCTTTATGCTTCCTGGTTGCCGTGCTCTGAGCTGCTTCCCTCCAACACACTCTTCCAACATGATGTTCTGCCTCACTGTGGAGCTGGCCAACCATGGACTGAACCTCTCAATCTGTGAGCCAAAATAAACTTTTCCCCTGCTGCATTGTTCTTGTCAGGTATTCTGGTCACAGTGACAGGAAGCCAAGTAAAACATACCCCTAGAAGAAATGCAACTCCAAATACTGAACTCACCTCTATGAGTTTGTTTTTGATTAAGTCTTAAACACGTCATTTTTCTGTGTTTATTAGCTCTCCAAGTAGATTTTTTAAACCCATTTCTACTTGTTTTAGGTAGAAGATTTGGATTGATTTACAATGTAGACATGACCCTTATAAATCTGCATGTCTTTGAAAAAATTACAAACTCCTCTACATACCTTATTTTCTTCATTTGTATTCTATAGGTAATAATACCTAACTACCAAGGTTCTTAGTAATTAAATAACATTACATATGTGAATCCTGTGCCTAAGAGATCAGGAACCAGTGATCATTTCTGTTGTTACATAAATTGAAATTCCCCAAGCTTCATTAAAGTGAGATCTCTTTAAAATAATAACCATATTTCACTGGTGTATTACCTAGTAAGTAGAATCAAGATCCCAGTAGAACGTCAATTTTTTTCTTGAATCTCCAGAGGTGTTTTAGAAATGTCCTTTTATATTCTCTCACTTTGGTCTCCTTTTTAATCATTAATGTCAAGCAATCAACTTAAGATTTGCTTCACTGCTGATGCCTTCACTACAATGATTGCTTTTCTAAAACAGTATACTTTAGTTTGAAATACTTAAAATGACACATATTCTCAGATGGCCCCATATCCCCTTAGTTCTCCTTACAATGAAGCATTAAAAAATGGTTAGATGGTCATATTTTCCATTCTGTGTCTTATTTTTCAAATGAGGGCTTATGATATTATAATTCAGAAAGTCCCAAGTAATAATAACTATATATTTTTTTTGACAAGGAACTAAAAATCCACAGGAGTGTAGTTCATACAGCCATAGATTTCACAGTAAACTCTCTCATACTCTAAACATTCTCTGCTTCAGGAGTCTGGACAGTAGTTTGTTCCTCACCAGTCACCCTCTCCCCTGTGCAATTCAGTTTATGAAAATGGGTGCACACAGGTTTATGGCCACATGTGCCATGATCTGTCTCAACCTACATTGTTTGTCAACTACCCTTCAGTATTTTCTCTCATAATTTTAAGGTTCAGATAGCAGAGATGAATAGGCTTGATGATTATATTAAAAGACTTTTTTAAAGCATCTGTATTTAGTGGTTATTTCTGTCCTCCAAAATAAATATATATTTACCTCTTATTGAATATTTTTGATAAATTTTGATGTTCTGTTCCCATACTTAAGTGAATAGATTTTGCCAGTTTTTAAGAATTTAAAGTCTCTGAATTTTCAAATAACATATCTTTAAATAAACAATATGTAAAACACTTATGTGAAAAAAAGATTCATTGATGGGAATGTGTTTAAGCCCACACATAATTTCCAAGAAAAGTTAATAGTAACTGCAATTTTTGATAAAGCATAGAAAAGTAGAGCCAAGTGTGGGAGGAAAGCTAATTAACACAGATTTTGAGAAGATTTATAAATAAAAGACTGTTCTAAAAGAGTCAAAGCTGCTTCTTTCAAAAGTCGTGATCATGGGTAATTTGCTAACCATCATAGTAACTTGCTATAAATATGCTAGTTTTGTTTAAACTCAGTGGTTTAGAGAAAAAGGAAGAAGAGGTTTTGACGATAGTTTTTCATCCGGAATCCATTATAAATTAGTCTTGAATTTCTTCCCACTGCTTCTTCCTCCTACCCTGAGTTCAAAAACTAAAAAACAAAACAAAACAACAACAACAAACAAAAAAAAAAACCCAACTATATGTATGTAAGATGTTCTTGCCTATTCAAAAGTTAGTCTGAGATTCAAGATTGGTTAGATGAAGCCTTATACCATGTACTTACAACAAGGAAGAAATTCTCTTAAACGACTTCAGTTCTCTTAGGGCAGTCTACTAGTTCACATGATGCAAGTCGTGGATGTTACTGTACGAGTAAGAAAAGTTTTAAGAAAAATTTACCAGAACAAGAATTATAATTGTCAGAAAGCCTTACTATATATTCAAAGCCTCTACCCCTTTCAGAAAAGAAAGGGATAGACTATGTAAAAATGACACAATTAGTGTGACTTTATCTGGTTTGCAACCAGAGAAATGGAAAAACCGAGCTCTATATATGTACTATGACTTGGAATGCAATTAAATAAACTAATTTAAAAAAATTTAAAAAAGGATAACAAAATAAAGCACTAAATAATGTAAAAAAATACTTTCTATACAATGGTTCAATGTAATTTTGTTGACAAAAATTCCTTCTGAGTTGAAATTGAGAATCTTGAAAAATAAAATCAATTGCCTATAAGTAATTGGATGGCTTTGTGTCATTAGTCCCTTCAGGCTACAGCAACAAAATATCAAAAGTAGGTGGCTTATAAATGACAGAAATTTTTCTCACAGTTTTAAAAACTAAGAAATCCATGATCAAAGCACAGAAAATCTAGGTGTGTGGTAAAGGCTTGCTTCTGGTTCACTCACTAGTCTTTTCACTGTTACTTTATATGGTGGGAGGAACGAGATTGCCTGGACCTCTTTTATAAGGACACTTAACCCATTCATGAGCATTATGCCCTTGTGACCTATTCACCTCCCAAAGGCCCCACTTAATACCATCACCTTGGGGGTTAGAATTTTAGCATATGAAATTTGAAGAGACATATTCAGACCAAAATAACTAATAAAGAAAATGAATATTTATCTGCTCAGAATTTTCTCATATTCTATAGGTATAATATGCAGGGCTTGGTTTTGAATGGCTATTATAAAACATGAAGATTTTGTTCAGTGTAGGAAAAAACAACCAACTGATCATTTTCTTCACTGTCATCTATTTTTCCAGTGCCTGCTAATTTCCCAAAGAGACCAATTGGAGCAGTCTACTGAACTGTGAACACTTTAAAGCTTCACATTTAAGTTATTTATACTTTCCTGTTCCAAGTGCATTGCTTTATATTTAATAAATTTTATAAGAATGGAAAATTCATTGTTTCAATATTTACCAAATATTTTAAGTGCATTATGGCATAATTTACTTCATTTAATGTGCTTTGTAAAAGCACATATATCTGTTTTTATGGATACAGAACTTTTCTCCATTTATAAAAGGCATATAAAAGCTCATGTGTTGTGTTTTAAAAATAATTTATCATAAACTCTTCTAATATCCTATCCTTCTGATATTCTAGCCCAATGTTTATTTCATATACTCATCTTACATCATTAATCATATTAGAATAGTAATTTTATTAATTTGCCATGTCAGAAGAACTATAATTTGTTGTTTAATTTATACTTATGATAAAAATATTTTTAAAATTTTCACTTTGTATAAAAAATAAGATGATGTTGACTATAAAATATATAACTGCTCTTAGAAAAAGTAGATCATCTCAATAGATTTCCTGATTTGCAATCAAATAGCTTGTAAAATAGATTATTTACCAAAGATATATCTTCCATACTAGCCCATAATAGACTGAGACAGTGATTTTCTTTTCTTGAAGTTACTTTAATTGCTAATTGCATAACCAATAAAAGTTTATATTCCAGTGGAAAATATTTCAACAGTGTATTGGTCATTAAAAAGGTTAAATACTGAGAATATGTGTGTATGTGTATCTTTTACATTTACTTATTTATAATTTCCTTCTCCTTGAAACTCTTCCAAGCATGATGCAGACTCTTTGGCAGGCATCAGTAATGGTTGCCAAATAAATAAGCTTCTATTGTGTGTTTTATAATATAGATTTTTATATATTCCCATCACTGGTGAATCAATGTCATAATCTTCATATAATGTATTTGGATATAAATAAATTTAGCAATAAGAATATATTTCAAATGAAATTTTAATAAGACTATGTTAGTTCAAATTTCGGGAATGCACAATTATTGAAGTAGCCCAATTATTGTTTTTGAAAATATCAACAGAAATTAAATATTATTAAATGTTAAAAACAATTATTAAATTGTGAAAATGTTAATTATTTTGTCATATTTAAACAACAGTATTTATAATTTAATCATTCAAAAAGAATACCTTTGTTGAGAGTAGATAATGTTTGACAATGGTGTTCAAATTATTCCACCAGGAGTTTGGTACAAATTTAGTATGTTTATGAACTTTGTGGTGGAGGTTTACTAATAATCTAAAGAAAGTAGTGAATTATCTTGTTTCCATTCAAATCTTTGGCATGCACAAAAAACAGCACTTATAACACAACACATAACTGCTACTTTCTAAAATTATAAAGTCAAAAGAAATATTCATAAGAAGAATAATATCAGTATCGCATTAACCACTAAAATATATTCATATCTTTACTGTTTGACCCTTTTATCTTAGTGTGGATAACCAGAATTCCAGAGATTTTAAAGCAGCATGATCATACACTGCAAAAGTTATAAGCATCACATGCCATTAGCATTCCAGTCCCTACCATTACTTGAGTTGGGAGCAAAACTTACAGAAAAAATATACACCAATGAAATCTCTATAGGCACTATTGAATTCTTTCAATACCTTACTCCCCATATTGATTCAAATATCAAACTATTACAATATCTCTATGTAAAGTATGTATGATTTATTAGTATGAGAATGAAAGATGTAATTTAGTTTGTTTTACATATTCCATTTTAAGATTGATGTTAGAATGCAATATTTGAAAAATTATTTTAGAAGTGAGTCAATAAAAACTGTTAGAAAAAAGAGAAGACTTTTTTGAAGGTAAACACCGTACGCAAGGGATTTTTATTAAAAATTAAAATTTGGCATTTATCTACCTAAAGAAAAATTGCTTTTATTTTGTCAGCATTGTAGGAGGCATTGGGAATCTTAATTTCTTTTGCTTCTTAATCATTTTGTTTCTTTATCATGCTATACACAATTTGATATAGCTTTAAAAAAATTGAAGCTGAATTTTGAAATGCCCAATTAGCAACACTTGCTGTATTGATATAAACATCCTCTATTCCTCCTTTTCTCACTTTCTCTTTCTCAAAGTAGATAGGATTATTGCTTTATTACTGTCAGCAGAGTAAAACTCACACAAAATATTTACTGACATTCAGTCTAATTTTTGAATATTCATTAATGTGAAACCCTCAAAGAAATCTCTGTATCCTTTCTTTTAAAATCAAATCTTGACATTACTTATGAAAAAGGATATTTTTAAGTCCTAAAATATTATTATGGGAAGTAATTTATATTATACGTGTAAATAATATTATCCAGAGAGGAAAAGAACTCCATGGCTGAGCAGTGAGACATGTAACTCTTTAACACAAAACATAATAAACCAAATATGACAAGAATTCTAGGGCGACATTTGGGGATTGATATCAGCAAAAAAAGTGAAGTAAGGACCTTTGTAAATTCTCTCCTTTATAAATGCAATGAGAAAACTGGCAAAAATCATGAAAATCAACTCTTTCAGAACTCTAGCAATTAATTGGCAGCTTGAAGTAATCTATGAAGAAGTTTAAACAAAAAAACATCTAACTCTTGTTAAGAACAATGGGATTTGTGGCATTATACCTTACTCAATTATTATTCTCCATTCTCTGAAGCTCCATGATCACAATATAAAATAATAGCACTCAATCACAAAATATAACAGCAATCTGGAAGCTGCATACCCAGCCCTTTTTTATTTTTTATTTAGAGACAGGGTCTCCCCGAGTTGCTTAGGACCTTACTAAATTGCAGAGGCTGACTTTGAACTCACAATCCTCCGGCTTCAACCTCCCAAACTGCTGGGATTATAGGTATGCACACTGTACCCAGTGAATATGAAATCTCTTAAACCCTCATTCTTAGAAAATTATCATTATTTGTCCTATCTGGAGGTTCTCTGGAAAAGCTCACCTACAAGGCTGTTTTTATTTGACCTAATTTAGAAATAACCAACTGCAAAAAGCCTTTTTTTTCTGGAGACATTTATCAAAAACATTTAAAGACAATTTTTTAATGTCATAGGTGCCTAAGTCAATTGTGTAACAAGAAGGACAAACAACAGACTAACCAAATATCTTAGAAGGAAAAACAATGATAAAATGTATCCATAGAGATTTAGGAAAGCTCCACATATTTCTGGGAATCCAGAAGGCCACATATATGTAGAAGGTTGTGAACATGCCCAGGGTTATTGTGCCCCTGAAATTCACATGTAAATGTGACTTTATTTAGAGATAGGATAGTTAGGACAAAATGAGATCATGTCGGTGGTCCCTAATACAATAAAACTATTATTCTTACAAGAAGAGGAAATGAGGATAGACACTCAGAGGAAAAGTCCATGCGAAGAAACAAACAGAATGTGGCCTTCTATAAACCAAGGAGGGAAACCCTTAAAGGAAATGGATCATGATGACAACTCCATCTTGGACTTCCATACTTACCTGAGGCAGCAAAGGCACTGGAATTACTATACAACACTTAAATTAGCTATTTATAATACATTTAAAGAATTAAAGAAAACCATTCTAAAGAACTAAAAAGAAAATACAGCAAAATCTCACCAAATAGAAATGATCAACAGAGATAGGTATTATAGAAACAATAATAATAATAATTCTGGGGTGGAATGTAGAGTAACTGAAATGAAAAGTCTACTAGAAGGCTGTTATTCACCTCTTCTGAATGCTATAACAAATTATCAACAACAGAAATTTATCCTTTCATACTTCTGGATACTAAAAATCTGAACTCAGTTTATCGGGCTCAAAAACAAGGTCTATAGGCCCTCACTGTCTCTAGAGGCTCGAAGGAGAGTGCATTCCTCATCTCTTCTAGTTTCTGAGGGTTGCTGGAATGCTAGTTCTGAGCCTTCCTTGGTAGTACATAACTCCAATTTCTGCATTTGACACATTGTCTTCCCCTTTCTGTCTCATATCAAGCGTATTTCTGCTTCCCCCCAAAAGGATATAAGCTGTTGCATTGAGGATTGAACTGTATAACTCATCTGTCCAGTGCATAATGTGAGGGATTTCAGCTTAATATACATAGTCATCTGTTATTTTGAATGGGAGAGGCACAGGATTATTGATGCTGATTTCAGGTAAACAGGTATTTTTATTGATAGGACAATGTAGAAGTTAATCTTCTGATTAGTAAAAGGAGAAATTTTGAAAGAAAATAGAGAATATGGTTTAAAAGCAGCAATATGTAGCTATGTGAGCTCTAACAATGCTTTTCTGCAGTATATTCTTGGACCAGCTGAATTTTCATAGTTTCTTTCACCTGAAACACTAATTCAAGTTTGGGAAAATACAGATTTTTGAAAGATTAATATTTCAAAAATAGACTTTTTTTCCAGATTTAATAGAAAACAATGCCACCTCTCATGGTTGAACTGAATACATGTGAAACTTTCTAAGTACTGATTGTAAATCCAGATATAAATGTGTCATTATAGTAATATTCACTGTATGTATTTAAAGTTCTTTTTTGTTGTCAAAGTAGTTTTGCTTAACATTTTAAAAAAATTTTATAGGTAGCAGTTGTTTGAAAGACTTCTTTTTGTAAAGTCTATCATTTTGTTCTCATTTGTAGTTTGGTTGCTACAAAGGAAACAAATAGTGCAAGATCTCGAAGTGCTCCAATGTCACCCTCTGACTTTCTGGATAAATTAATGGGGAGGACATCAGGGTATGATGCAAGAATCAGACCTAATTTTAAAGGTAACTATTCTGTTTATTAGTTCAGTTATATTTTTCTGAAATATGTTTAAATAAATTTTAAAATTTAGTCTACCAGAAATTCTAATGCTTAGTTCCAATAAACTTTCAAATACAGGTATCCTAAAAGGAGAAATCAAATTTTGTGTACAGAGCTATCATCATGTGCTTTCTATAGACCAATAGTGTTTTCCCCCTAGTTGTTATAATATTTATTGTCTTGACCATTTATTTTAGAAGCATATATGTATATACATATCTGTTATTTAATTCTATTATCTCATTAACTGGCATAAAAGTGTCATTTAAGACCCAGTAAATAAACTCTCCCATTTTTTTTTTCAGTGTTGGTGTTCCAACCCAAAGCCTCATTTACTTTCAGAAAGGGCCTTACCCCCAGTCACTTCTCACCTTTCAAATTCCCCATAATAGAGGACTCTTTATATTATAGAAAATCAGTTGTTGAATTTACTTACTGGAGAAGAGACTGGATAATTAAAAGGCACTGATAATGTCTAAAACATAAGGCTACCTACCAAATATTTTACCCGAATTTCTAGGAAGAAAGGTAAAAGTCAGCTTAAGGAGTTCCACTATTTTATTCTTTTGTTTAACATAATAATGAGCAGCATATTTATACTAATTATATGTGACCTATCCTGATGTGCAATACATCCTAGAATTTAATTTTAGGATAAAAGATAAGAAAACTGCCTCTACATCACAATTTATTTAAACTATCTTGAATATTATTCTAATAAACAGAGAGAACAAGTTATACAAATATATACTTTTTCCATGGAATTCAGGTAAGAAATTTTCATTCCTGAAGGTAAAAAAAAATGTTGTGTACTTTGTCCTTGTAGGAGAAAAAAATAAAAGAATTTCTTAGCAGTGTTGTAATATTGATTAAAGAGGAATAATAAATATCAAGAATGGGTAGCAAAAGAAAAGAACAGGAGCAAATTTGTTAATTTATGAGTCAACACTGAAATGGATTGCTTCAAATTTTAAAATGAGTTTCACGTTTAAATTGAGGGTTGTATCTTTTGGTTTTTAAGCTTTCACCTATACATATTTTTAATATTGTGGAAGGAAAACATTGAACCTATGACAAAATAGTACAAATTGTGGGGATATAACATGCAAATGAAAGCAAGAAATTTCAGGATTAGAATGTTTTTCAAATTAAGAGAAAACAGTATCTGGGTCATTAGGTTCAGAATTTCGAACACATCTTGAGAACACAGATCGTTGTCATATGAGTAAACCACAAGAAACATAATTAGTAATTAGTGGATTCATTATGGTGACTCTACATTAAGTGATTCAGAAATACTGCTTTCTTTTTCCTGAAAATTAAAGTGGAAAATTCATTGTTTTTAAATTTCTGTGAATATTTTAAAAGCATATAGATAGCCTCAACAGATAGTTTAATGAAAATGAAAATGTTATTAAACACATAACGATGGCCCTGGTGCCTTTGCTTTTCTCTTGTGAAATTTAGTTCTATTTTATTATTTCAATAATTTAATCCACAAAAGAAAATTTAAGCCATTTTAAAATGTAATTCGTTATACAATTTACTCACGAGACCAGTAAAGGAATATATACAAGGATTTGCTCTTTCCTCAAATAAGTATTGACTCTCTTTTTAATAAAAACATATTTCTAAAAACAAGCTGATAGCTATGCAGTTCAGAAGTGATTTTTTTCTTATTATTAAAATATTCCAATCTTTAGGATCCTTAAAAAAGGAAGAAAGAAAAAAGGGGAGGGGGAGTGTTTCCTCTCATTCATATTTTTAAGGTATTTGTACTCTTGATATTAGAAAAAGAAATGTATGTTACATTTGATAAACAAAAATATTAACATCAAATACAGAAATAATTTAGTGTATTACTTTATATCTACAACCTTTTCATCTTTTGCCAAGAGTCAGACATTACTGACTTCAATACACTTATAACTCCACTTTCAATTAAGCATATTCAACACATATTTGATAGCATTAAGATATAACAAAAACTTCAAGTAGTTTTTGTATTCCTGTCAAGTTATCCTTAAAGCACAGTATCTTTATTGGGTAAAGCTGATTCTCAGAAATTTTTAAAATGAGTTGAGACTATTCTAAAAGGGAAGAGAATAGATTAATCAGTGAAAAAGAAGATTATGTTAGTGAGCTAGTTACCCAAATTATTTTAATTTCCTTTAGTATTTATTTCTAAAGATAGCTAATATTGGGCTGGGATTGTGGCTCAGTGGTAGACCACTTGCCTCGCATACGTGAGGCACTGGGTTCGATCCTCAGCACCACATAAAAGTAAATAACAAAGATATTTTGTCCATCTACAACTAAAAACAAATTTTTAAAAAGATAGCTAATATTTATATTTATTCATTTGATAACATAATATTTCATGGAAGAGGCCTTTCTGTTTGTGCTCAGTACCAACTTAAGATACTTAAGAAATGATTATTCCTACATTTTTGTGATACATTTTAATAATATTTAAATATTTAGTCTTAAGCAGAGATAAGATTTTAAAGGGTATGCTTTTCTTAGAGAAGTGACACAAAGCAACACAAATATAATTCTGGTTAAAGAAAAAATGTCTAGGGCTAGGATGATATAGCTCAGTTGTAGAGTGCTTGCCTCACATGCACAAGACTCTGGGTTCAATCCTCAGCACGTACACACACACACATACGCGAAAAAAGAAAAATTGTCTAAAGGGCGTGGTGGTGTACATTTGTAATCCCAGAGGCTTGGGAGGCTGATGCAGGAAGATTGCAAGTAGAGGGCCAATCTTAGCAACTTAGCAAGATCCTATCTCAAAATAAAATATAAAAAAGGAGCTGGGGATATGGCTCACTGGGTATGCGCCCCTTGGTTCAATTACTAGTAACAAAAAGAAAGAAAAAAAGAAGAAAGAAAAAAGTCTACATTCAAAATTTAAAAAGAGAACAAAATCAAAGTTACATTTGAATGTCATCATTTTATATTTTTAATAAAAGGCCTATAAGATAAATTATCTTGCAATATAAAGATATTTATGAAAAGTTATAAATCTGTAGCTCATATTTCAGAAATAAACTTCATAATAATGTATACCAGGCTGGAACAATTATTATTTTTAAATGCTGATAATTTGAAAGGCAAAAATGTTATCCCATTATTGTTATAACTTGCACTTCACTGATTGCTAATGAGTTTGGACATTCCTTTTTGTTTTCATTAACTGTCCAATAATAAAACTAAGATTTTATGTTTGTCTTCTACAAAATTTATAAATTTGTCAAAATCTATAAAATCTATACAATACAAAGAATGTGCCCTAAGTTAAATCATGGACTCTAGCCGGGCGCGGTGGCGCAAGCCTGTAATCCCAGCACTTTGGGAGGCTGAGACAGGAGAATCGCGAGTTCAAAGCCAGCCTCAGCAATGGCGAGGCTCTAAGCAACTCGGTGAGACCCTGTCTCTACATAAAACACAAAATAGGGCTGGGGATGTGGCTCAGTGGTCGAGTGTCCCTGAGTTCAATCCCCGGTACCAAAAAAAAAAAAAAAAAAAAAATCATGGACTCTACTTAATAATAATGAACCAATATTGGTTCATCAATTGTAATTAATGTATCACATTAACAGAAGATAGTAGGGTATACCATGGGGGGAGAGGTATATGCACTTTGTAATCTACTGCCAGGAATTGTGGCACATACCTGTAGTCCTAGCTACTCAGGAAGCCGAGGTGGGAGGATCACATGAGTTCAGAAGTTTCAAACCAGCCTGAAAAACACAGAGAGACCTTATTCTCAAACAAGCAAACAAAAATCCAAATAAACAAACAAACCCCTAGGGCTAAATTACAGGCCACTCCTGCTCTACAGCAACATGGATGAAAATGAAAAACAGGAGGGAAATTTTGAGACACATGACCATATCCCTTTGGTGGGCCCCTTCTTACTCTTTACTCCTTTGCTTCTCCATGTAGTCTTTGCATTTATGTTATGCTTTGCTCTGTTTCATCTATCAACTATTTTTATCTGCTTTCTAAATTTTATGTCATTAAGCTAATTATGAGTTTCTTCCCATTTTCCTTGGTATGATAATTTATTCTTGTTTATATTCAATAATATTACCTTTGTATCTCCAGGGAGAAAGAAAACTGTTCAATTCCTTCCTAGAAATAAAAACTTCTAGGTGTCATTTGAAACAGAAGAAATTTTAACAAACAAAAACCAAGTAAATAGCAAGTAAAAGCATAATCATAAGACAATAAAATATTTTTCACTATAACATTTTACCAGCCATTCCTATATTTTACTTCTTTTCTCTGACCTTAATCTTTGGTCTCTGTGTTAGTCTTTGATGTCCCATAAGTCCAACTTGGACCCTAACTTGACTCTTACCAGTCACCTGATTCTTGATTCTTCACATGTATTTATTGCATTTTTAAATTAAGTTTTCTTATTCTGTCTCCAATGGCCACTCTCTTTTTATCTACAATTAATTTTTGTTTGCCCTCACAATGTGATTTGTCTTTCCACCTATAATATTTCTCTATATTAATTCCTTTCTCCTTACATAACAAATCTAGTCTGTCCAGTATTCTCTTCTACCATAGTGCAATCATATACAGGATGGCATATATACCTAAACTCATTTCGTATCCATATTTTTTTCAGGGTAAACAAAAGCATTTTAAAAGTCTCCTTTATCCATTTTAACTGTTCTTATCTATCAAGACACTATAACTATTTAACAAAATAATTCACAATTATTTTTACTGTATGTTTTCTATTTGTATGTTTATGTAATACAATGTCATTTTAACAAGCAGCTCTTGAATAATAAACCCTTCCTAAACTATAAATGTTCACTTCATATGTTGAAAGTCAGATTCTAAACTACATGTTTTTAGTTTTCATATGACTGACTTTCTATATCATTCTTTCTGTATTAATTATTTCTTTTTTTATTTTAAAACAATCTCAAACGAACAGAAGAATTACAGAAAGAGTACAAAAAATTGTGTTTTTCCCCTGAACTACTTTAAGTTGTTGATCTGATGCCCTAACACTTAAATATTTACTATAAACAAGTATGTTCTCTTAGAAAACCTTTCAAACAAGCAAATTAGCATGGATCCTTTTTCAGCTTTCATAACAAAAGGATATAAATTCAGAATCATTGTCTCTCAATCTGAACCATTACTTATTTTTTTCTGGGCCTTAGATGATTCTGGCATTTAAAAGATATTACTTAGTTATTTAGCAGAATGCATTTTTCTAATGTTTCCTCATGATTTGATTTAGAAACCACATAAAAACATATCTTGGCAAAAATATCACAGATTGCATCTCATTCTACGGTGGACCATGTTGATTTTTACCATTACTGGTGATATTCACTTTAATTACTTAAATTGGTATCTTCCAGGGTGTATCTATAGATAGCATACATATATAAGCATATAGTCACACACAGAAGCACACATACAGACACACATCTATGTATGTACACACAAAATTTACATCTGTTTTACTTCTCTATTACCTATTGGAGACCATGAATGCACACTGATATCACCAATTCCATAGATGTATTCTAGTTTCTAATTTTCCACATTTCAACTCCCTCATCCAAAAGCAGGAACCTGGTTCCCATTAAGTTCAATATAATTACTTATTTGATCAATATGTAATGAATCTCCATTGTCTACTACTATTCCCTCTCCTGCACAAATGCCCTGCTTGCCCCAGTGGGACTCTGAAACCCTGCTCACTTTTATCACTCTGTGTAGAGGCCTATTCAGATTCTGAATGTTTATGCCAGGATGTCCCAATAGGAACACAGCCATCACCCTTCTGTAGTTCTAACACACCACACCAGGCTGCCCCATTATGGGAACATATTCCTCACTCACACTGTCTCCAACATTCTTGCATTTTTAACCCTTCTCTAGAGATGTGCTTCTCCTGTTCTAGGTTACTGAGCTCTCCTCTTTGCTATTCCCAGCATATAAACTATCTTATATTCCCTACCTGAATTGTGTTAAGGACTGCATTTCCAGGAAGGATAGAGAAAGAGAAGGAAAAGAGAAAGGGAAAACATAAACTGAATTCTACTTTTATGTCATTGTTTACAAACCTTTAAAGGTATCTAACAACTCATTCCAAATCTGGATTTAAAGTCATCAGATATATTTTGCCAATTAGAAAAAAAAAATGCTATCTCTCCTTATTATATGTGTGCACGTTTTAAAAAAAAAATCTCTAGATTAAATTATTTTTAATTTAATTTTCTATTGTATTCTCTGATTTTAAAATGGTGAGGTTTTACTATAATTTTATGTTTAAAATTCCTTAGAACCATTCTTAATGAATATTTGGGTTGTTTATTTGTTAGCTTGCTTGCTCTATATCTTCCTGATGAATAATTTTTCCCCAGTGTTAATAACACTAACATCATTGCCAAGGCTTTGTGTTGTACTTTGATATTCTGCTTTCTCTTCATCTCTAAACTTAAGTCATGTTCTATTTTTTAAGGAACATTTAAAAGAAAACCTGCTGCTGAAAACATCTGTAACTACTGTCATTTGCTTTTCAGGCCAACATTGGCTAATGTAATGAACAATTTAAAAGCACAATTTGCCATATGGATGCTATAGCAGTTATTTGCTCTGTTGCTAAACATAGTAGTGTATTGAGTGGATATAACAGCTTTCACATTGGCCCCAACAAGTAACAGATTGGCAAAGGACTACTAAACAGGTGGTCTCTGTAATGGCAATAGAAGATTTACAATCTTCTCTGAGCTTTATTCTCTACAAATATACTTTGGAATATACATATCAGTAGCTGGGATAAAAAGACTATTCCAAAATTGCTGTCCTGATCTGACATAGACCAGAAATCAAAAGGGTAGAGCACAGTACCTTTTAAACACAAGGTGCTATATCCATTTCATTCTTTTTCTCTCTCTCCACCCACTGTCCTTGGTCAGATTCATCCTCTCCTATTTGTACTATTACAATAAATTTCTATTTTCTGTCTCCAAGCTCTTGCCTGTCAATGTCATCATTTCCAGTGTCATGTTAGTTGTCATGTTAGTTCCTACACTCCCGTAATAATCTGTAAGGGCACCAATGTGTTTATGAAGTAAATTTGAAATATCTTGGTATTACTTGAAGAGACTCCTTGATCTAAAACAATGACTTATTTCAAAATGCTTTATGCTTCAATATTTTTTAAAAAGCATTTAAATCATTCTTTTTATGTATGTATACATTTTTTCAAGTGAGTTTCTGCTATATATTTGAAATTCAGATATATAATTTTATAATTTTATGCATGAATTTACTCACCCTTCCTTTTTCTGAAAGGGAGAACACACAAATAAGTAATCAAAAGGAAATCAAATGGCACTTTCTGTGTTTTAATATGTGGGCAAGAAATATGTTTGATAAACAGACAGAGAATAAAGTTTAGACCTGAGACTACTGTGAGCTATTTTATTTTCACATGAAATTTAGATTTTGAATCTGTACTGTTTACTTTTTAAATTTTTTGGTGCATATTAATTACACAGGATAGTGAGTTTAAAGGGAACATATTTGTGGATAGATAAAAATATAAATTGATGAATTTCACTAACCAATATAACCCATACTTTCTCCTCTTTCCTCCCCTTCATCCTCTGCCTTTACCCTCATGGCATCCTTTCTAATTTCATGGAGTCCCTTTCATTTCCTTCTAGCTTCCACATATGAGAGAAAACAAATGTTACATTTGAGTCTGAATTTGCTCAAAATTGTGTTCTCTGGTTCCATACATTTTCCTGAAAATGACAAAATTTTATTCTCCTTTATGTCTGAATAAAATCATATTATTATTATACATGTATATATATATACATACACATATGTACACACACACACATATTATATTTTTTCTTGGTCCATTCATCTGTTGATGGAAACTTAGACTGATTCTATAACTTAGCTATTGTGAATTGTGCAGCAGTAAACAAAGATATGCATGTATCTCTAAAATATTCTGACATCAGATCTTTTGGATAAACACTAAGGAGTTGTATAGCTGGATCATATGGTAGATCTATTTTTAGTTTATTGAGAAACCTCCATACTGATTTCCATAGTGGCTGTGCTAATTTACATTCCCACCTGTACCCTATGCGTTCTTCCCCTGCCATATACTCACTTGTATTTATTGTTATTTGTATTCTTGATCATTGCATTTCAACTGAAGATGAGATCTCAGTGTAATATTCATTTGCATTTCCCTGATGGCTAAAGATGTTTTTCATATAATTCTTGGCCATTTGTACTTCTTTTGGGAAGTGTCTTGGTTCTGTTCACTTGAACATTTATTGATTGGGTTATCTGATACTTAGTGTTGAGTTTTTTGAGTTCTTTATGTATCCTGAATACTAGTCCTCTGTCAGAGGAGAGCTAGCAAAGATTTTCTCACATTCTGTCAGTTGTCTCTTCACTGTGTTAATGGTTTCCCATGCTTTGTAGAAGCTTTTTAATTTGATGCCATTCCATTTACTAATTCCTTTTTTTTTTTTTGGACCAAGGATTGAATCCATGGGCACTTAACCACTGAACAACATCCCGAGGCTTTTATTTTTATTTTGTGAGAGGGTCTTGCTGGGTTGCTTAGGGCCTCATTAAATTGCTGAGGGTGGCTTTGAATTGCAATCCTATTAACTCAGCTTCTCAAGATCCTGGGATTACAGGTGTCTGCCACTGTGCCCAGCCCATGTACTAATTCTTATTTCCTGAACTACAGAGATTCTATTCAGGAAGATTTTGCTTTGGTAGAATGTATGCGTCTAGAAATTCATGCATTTCTTCTAGATTTTCCAATACATTGGAATACAAATTTGCAAAATATTCTCTAATGATCCTTTACATTTCAACTATGTGTGTTTTAATATCCCCATTTGCATCTCTGATTTTATTAATTTTGGTCTTCTCTCTCTTTCTCTCTCTCTTTTTGTTTGGCTAGGGGTTTATTTTATTTTTTATTTCATTTAAAGAAATAATTATTTGTTTCATTGAACCTTTGCATTGTTCTTTTAGTTTCTATTTCATTAATTTGAGCTCTGGTCTTTATTACTTCTTTCCTTCTACTAACAATCAGGTATAGCTACACTCATATCAGACAAAGCAGACTTCAAATTATTATTAGTCAGAAGAGATAAAGAAGGACATTATACATTGATAAAGGGAACAATCCAACAAGAACGTAGGATTGTGAATATTTGTGCTACAAATGTCAGGGCACCACACATTTTGACAAAATAACATTACTAGACATATAGTGACTGATAGACCCCAATACAATAATAATAACAGGGAGATAATAGATAATAGATAATAATAATAGACCCCAATACAATAATAATAACTTCTCTCACTAATAGATAATCCAGAGAGAAAATCAACAAGGATACATCTGATTTAAACCTTATTATTATGAACTGGACTTAATAGATATCTACTGCATATTTTATTCAGCAACAATGAAAACACTTTCTCATCAGCCATTCATGCAACTTTCTCCAAAGCTGATCATATAATAGGCCATGAAGCCAATCTTAACAAATGCAAAAAAAGTAAAATAATCTCTTGCATTTTTTCAGATCATAATGAAATGAAATCAGAAATTGACAAGAAAAAGGACAGAAACTATACAAATACATGGAGATTGAATGAGACACTTATGAATAATGAATGGGTCACTGAAGAAATTAAGGGGAAAATTTAAAAATACTTACAATCAAAGAAAGATAGAAGTATATCACACCACAATCTTGGATATAGTAAAAGCAGTGCTAATAGGGAAGTTTATAGATATGATTACCTATGTTAAATAAAACAGATCTCTAATTACCTAGTGATGTACCTTAATGTCTTTGAAAAACAAAAACAAGTCAATCCTTAAACACTGTACTTTTACAAAGTTTTATCTTATGGGAGGAATGTTGGGGAGGTAGAGGCTGGAGTGTATTTCCTCTAAAATGAGACATCCCAATCCAAACTATTAGTAAAATTCTAAATGTGTCACTTCTACACTGACCAATACTCTTCTAAAGAAATATGCTGTTTTCCTTAAATTATTTGTTAACCTTTCCACTCAAACCTCTAGCCAACTAGAAATGCCAGTTTCATACTTCAGGAAGAAAATTAAAATATCAGATATTTCTCTCCTAACAATTTCTCTCCTCACATTTAAAGAAATTGAAATCAAAAGAGATAAAAGCCTTCTATGATGGTCAGCATCACTATTCAAAGATCTTGAACATTGAGATTCTCAATCCAGATTGTTTCATGGAATGGTTACCTTCAATTATGAGCATAATCCTTTTCTTTCCCACTAAAAACAAGAAGCAATGAATATTTGAAAATATTTTTAGATGAGTATCTTAACAGCTCTTTTGTTTTAATCTCTTTTTCAGGCCCTCCAGTTAATGTCACATGCAACATATTCATAAATAGCTTTGGCTCTATTGCAGAAACAACTATGGTAAGCATGTTTACTTTGTAATTTATTACATTAACAGAAACATTTCTGCTGTTATGTAAATTAAAACTTAATGTAATAAAATTTTAAAAGATAAAATTAGAATAAGTAAATTGTAATCAACTACAAGTATAGTGTTTCATTTACAAATGATAATATTAGATAATAAATGTAAATAATGTTGAATTTTTTCAATTCAATAATATAATGTTAAACTTTAAATTAAAACTAAAATTTTACCATGTAAATTATTTCTTTCAAATGCTCTTTAATAAGCCAGACATAGATACTATACCAGATACTCCGGTATTTATCTGTACGCTTACAAATTTCTTTATACCATTATATTAAGTATTCTATTGGATTACTTTTTCAAATGAATATAGCATTTGCCTGAACATCATAAAGACATAAAATTCTACATATAAATTTATAAAAATTCAGTATATGACTTCATTTAATATTGCTATGTAATTGAGAGCACTGTATATAATCATATTATTAAAGTAAAAAATATTAGTGACCAAATTGATTTTGTTGTAATTTTATAGATTTTAGATTCTATAATTTTCTCTAAACTTTCATATTGTTCTCCCTTTACCTGCAGCTTTTATTGTGCAATTTAACTAAAATAAAAGGCAAAGATAGATACATGAACCACTGAATATCTGTAAAATTATCTTGCTGTTAACTCTTTTTGAAACTATGCATGATGGCTCTTAAATTACTTAGAATTATACTCTATTCCTAAATTTATCAAGAATAATTTGCATTAATTTTCAAAGTTGACTTTAAGTAAAATATGATATAAAAGTCTTAAGGTTTATTAGCTTCCAAAACCATTACTGGGGAATTATGGTCCCTTTACATATTTCAGAATAACTTAATAATGAATTTTCTGAAGAAAAATATAATATACAAACTATTGTAGTGTGAGGATGAGTATGTTTGTGTATGTAGGGGAAGGGTATACATTGCAACAGGAAGAGACTTTCAGGCACCATTTTCCTCAAAATACTCTTTCCTTCATGTATGCAATATTCTCTTATTTAGCACCACCTCTGTGTTTTATTTAAATTCTATAATAAAAGTATTAGAAGAGAAGAACTGAACTTACATTTCTGGGCACATTATAAAATTATATTAGATACAGTAGCTAAGTCAACATAAAGATGTATATTAGTATAAACTTGAGAAATACAAATAATTTGCTTTTATACACACATTGTGGTTCTGTTACAATTCTATCTTTAAAATTGCATAATCCTCTTTCAGACTTTGATATTCTGGAGGCTGGTTGGATATTTGACTTATGTCCTGCATTTGTACATATTTAGTCTAAAGCATCCAAGGATGAAGGAATCACTGCTACCTTAATTCTACTTGGATTCACAAATCGTATTTCTATCCCTGGCAACTTTCTCATTTTAATTGCTTCTATACATGCTGTATAATACTAAAAACTTGCAAATAAGTTTCTCTATATTTCTTTTTTGCAAGACACATCTACAAACTACTTTCAGAAGCAATAGTTTGAAAGTTTTATAGCCTTGCATATCTTTATAAAGTAAAGGGAAGGGATTTGGAAAAAAGAGAGAACTCCTGATAGGTTGCTGAACGTTTCTTCATTTTATGAGATAATTCATCAGTCTACCACTAAAATGTTTATAATGCTCCATAACATAACTGCACCAACTAAAATTCTTAACTAATAATTTTAGAATACTTCTTTTATAGTATAACATTCTAGAGAAAGCTTGTAGAAAATTTTGCAAACATGATCCCATGGTGACTCTTGCTTGGTTTTATTTCCCTTACCCAACATAGTAACCCTTTCCATTCCTACATATTCCATCATCATGTGTAATCTCTGAAATTATGTTTATCATTAATTACTCTCCTCTTCACAATCACCAGAATCAATGAAAATTGATAAAGTACTCCAGAGGTTAAGTACCATTAAATTATGTCCACCTTGGTTAGTTTTCATTTTTCCATATTCCTAAATATGTGTTTAATAATATTTCCATCCAAATGATCAAAGTTTATAATTTTTAATATTATCAGTGCAATATGGTGTTCATCTACATGGCAATGAGAGAAAACTAGAACTTGCTAGTATATTTCCATCAGAAGAATGGTAAAGTGTTTTGCTCCCATTTGGTTGATTTGATGAATTGTATCCCCCTATTTTATTGCTATATTTGTTTAAGTTCATTTTGTAAGTTACTCAACATCTTTATTTGTTCTAATTCGTTATACATGACAATATAATGCATTTTGACACATTGTACAACAATGGAGCATAATAATTTTCATTCCTGTGGCTTTACATGGTGCTGAGTCACATGAGCAGTGTAATCATACATGTATATAGGGTAATAATGTCTGTCTCATTCTACTGTCCTTCCCATCCCCACTGCCCTACCCCTTCCCTCACTCCCCTCTGCACAATCCAAAGTTTCTTCATTCTTCCCTACCAGCCCCCACACTATGGATCAGCATCCACTTATCAGAGAAAACAGTTGGCCTTTAGCTTTTGGGGATTGGCTTATTTTACTTAGCATGTATTCTCTACTTCCATCCATTTACTAGCAAATGTTATAATTTGATTCTTCTTTAGGACTGAGTAATATTCTATTGTGTATATATACACCACATTGTCTCTATCCATTCATCTGTTGAAAGGCATCTAGGTTGGTTCCATAGTTTAGCTATTGTGAATTGAGCTGCTATAAACATTGCTGTGGCTGCCTCACTGCAGTATGCTGACTTTAAGTCCTTTGTGTATAAACCGAGGAGTGGGATAGCTGGGTCAAATAGTGTTTCCATTTCAAGTTTTCTGATGTATCTCCATACTGCTTTCTGTAGAGGTTGTAGCAATTTGCAATCCTACCAGCAATATATGAGTGTACTTTTTCCCCTACATCTTCACCAACACTTATTAAAATTGCTTGTATTTTTGATAACTGCCATTTGTTCTGACTGGAGTGAGATGAAATCTTAGAGTAGTTTTGATTTGCATTTCTCTAATTGCTAGAGATGATAAACATTTTTTCATATGTTTGTTGACTGATTGTATTTGTCCTTCTGTAAAGTGTCTGTTCAGTTTCTTAGCCCATTTATTGACTGAGTTATTTGAAGTTCATTTTTATGTTAACATGTATGTACATTTCTCATGCTGAATAGAGTTTACTTTTGTTAGAATACAAATAACTTAATTCAAATAGGACAGTCCATTGAAATTGAGAGGATGGAATCATAAATTGCCTATGATCTTATTTATGAATATCTTTGTGTCTAAGAATTCATGTTTAAAGTAAAGCTAAATAATTATCCAAACATATGTGTCTCTGTTTAACAACGTTAACTGTCTTCAATGATTTACTCATCAAATATTTTGAATTTCTTCTGCTGATCTCTCTCCCAGTTTTTAAGTATAGCCCTTGTCTCATTTGAAGTTATTATTTGAATATTTCTGTTCTGATATCCTATTTCTTAATCATTTTGTAAATTAATTTAATATTAACATATTTTGCATACTTGCATAATTTTTAAATATTTGCATGCATATCAATTTATAAGCTCAACTTTCTTTTTGTTAAACACATTTTTTCCAATATTTATGTTAATTATTTAGTGTGTCCACCATTCTCAAGTACAGTTTTATAATTGTTAACAAAAAAATTATCAAAAAATTTACTATAAATATTATGGGGATTTTAAATCTCTGTTTCCCTCATATTTGAGACTTATGTCATTAGATAGAAGTTCTCCACATTGATTCCTACAAATCTAGGTTGTAGGATTGATTAGGTTGAGTTGTAGATAAGGTTTTTATGCCAGGATGAAAATATTTATAAGTTGGGCTCTTTTACATTTTAACTTACATATACATATGCAGTAATTTAGGTGTGTATATGTAGCAGTATTTCAAAATGGATATACTGGCTTAACTATCTTTAGAAAAAAGCTGACTCTCCATCTTGTGGCACATGTTAGAGAGAGAACTACTCTTCTAAGTGATTTAAGTCAATATTTACTTAATGAGTAGTTACTTTTCACCAGAGTCCACAAAATAAGTCCTTTGTGTGGAAGATCTTTATCTTTGCCCCATTTGTGACTGCTTGTTTTTATTGAGTGTGTGCACACACACACACACAAACATGAAATTTCTGAAGATAAATATGTCAATAATACTCATTTTAAACACCCTTCTCTTTTCAATGTGTTTTTGATGTTTTTGATGTATAAATGATTTTAACTTTAATTTACAAGATTTAACTTTGTTTTACTTAAATAGTTTGTGCTTCTTTGGAAATTTTTAAGTCACATATATTCATAAACACATTTTCTTATAGTTTCTGTTAAAAGAATTTTGCATTTTAGATTTTATTAAATTTGGAATTTTGGATAGTTACAAATATTTCATGGGAGGTAGGACTACTTTTTATTTCACAATTGAATATTTCCCAAAATTTGTATACTTTAGTATATACATATGTAAACAAAATTTAGGCTCTCAGTTCTATGCCTGTGATCTATATATGTGTGTACAAATACCCCATTGTCTTATTTAACATACATTTAGATTAGATTTAATATTTAATAGACCCATGTCCCAAATATACAATCTTTATTGTTTGCAATGTATTGTTAATTATTCTTGGAAATTTACTTTTTCATCAAGTTCCACAAAATAAACTTGAATATATAGATGACCAATGGGAGAATATTCACCTTAAAATATTGAGTTCTTCTATCTATAAAAATAATATATTTCTCCCTTTGCTCAAATATCATTAATATCATTTAACGGTGAAATTTCTTGCATATTTTTCATGTTCTTAAAATATACTTTTGAATAAAATTACATTATATTAGCTATATTTTCTAACTCTTCAATGCTGATACATAAGAACCTGATTATTTTCACATTATTTTAGTATACTCTTATTTTATGTCTAATGCTTTTCTTTCATGCAATAATACCATCTAACATTGATAATGTGTTAACTTCTGCCTTGCAGTATTTATACAACCTTATGTCTTTTCTTATCTTGCTGTGTTAATTAAAACAATGTTAAATAGAACTTATTTTGTTTCTGGCTCTAAAAATATTTTTCTAATATTTCCAAAATAAATAGGGTATTTACTTGAGTTTGATGTATATAGTCTTTATCTAGTGAAAAGTTTCATCTTACCATATTTCACCACATAATCATCACAAATTTTACACCAATTTTTTTTTTATTGCTAAAATGTGGGCCCAACCATTATGTGAAGTTTTTTTTAAAAAAACAAAAAAAACATGCCATGTCGCCACCTGTGCCACCAAACTAACAGATTCCAGCGAGGGACGATGGAGGATTAGAAAAATAAAGACTCAGACATGAAGATTTTGAAGATAAAATAGCTGGGATCAGGTGGAGTGCTGCTCTCTGATGGAGAAGCAGATCTAAAGAGTTACACCAGCAATCTTTATTTATATATGTCTCATTATCAGGTTAAAACTATGCAAGCTTTATTCTTTGTAATTAGAAAGTTAGAAGGCTAGACACATTTATGTAGCTTTTCTGTAGTTGCAGTTTACAGTTGCAATGTGCAATGTTAGGAGCTTTGTGTAGCTCTCAAGAAAGTACATTGTTTAAAGTTACTGTTAAGGAGGCAGCTTTGGAAGTAATGGAACTGGTGAAACATTGTGGTTGTCTAGCATAAGAGTTCCTCTATTGCCAAGAACTATGTGCCTGAGATCAAGGT